>CAIGRL010295341.1:0-10029 GCA_903798325.1 Fraxinus xanthoxyloides
TTATCAAATAGGAGTTAGGAAAAGTAGGTAAAGAATAAAGTATAGTCCTCGTGGAAACGATAATCCGGACTCAAAGGACCACTATATTACTTGTTATAATATCGTGCACTTGCGATATAAAAAATGCAACAGTTCCCAATCATTTTGATTCTCTATTTTAGACCTAATTTAAGACTATAAATAGATGGCATTCTAAAATTAGGGGAGACTAGATTTACATTCTTGAGGCTAAATTACACATCAAAACACATAAATTCCTCAAGCTTTGTACGTCAACTTTGAATTTAAAGATAGATGAACACAATTGGCAGAGAGATATATTATATATCAAGATAAACTAGAAGATTATTGTTGGAATTTGGGTGTCAAAGAACAATAATTGTTTAGATTAATTCTTTTATTATATTGAACCCGGTGATTGATTAAAATCTTTGTTGTTAAAATGAACGACGTAGCTTTGGTTAATGTTTATTTAATTAAGTAGAATTCATTCCAATTTGATTATGTATGAATTGCTTATTGTTTGCCAATTGACATTCAATTATTTGATCACCAATTGCATGTATTAAGGATAATGTTGAGATCAAGAGAAGATACATTTATCTAGTTCGTGCAATATGTAACGTAAGTTTTGATAAGAGACCGAGAGATAGTTTTATATCTTATGCAATCGTAACTGAATTATTAAAATTTAATGTTTTTGCATGTGTATGAATTTACATAGAAATATATATAAAAAATTAATCCTGGCATGTGAATGTGACTAGTTTTGCGAGAGATTACTAATTAAAATTGATTAGTTAGATTGTTAATACATATGAAATAGGTGTTAATGAAATTAGATTTGATGAAAGTTAAATAATCTGAGTGAAATTAGAATTCCTAACTACTAAATTTCAAAATTCCTTCACAAACTCCTTAAAGTAGATTAAATTTAGTATAATTTAGTAGAAGCATAACTATTGAATTATATAATTTGTTACTAAATAAATTTAGATTGAAGCTAGATTAAAACAAAATTAGTGCATGTGTACGATACTTGAACTAAAAATCCACTTTATTACTTGGACTATCCATGCACTTGCGAAACCAACTGAACATGCATTGAACACGAGATTTTGGATTAACGTTTCATGTGCATAGAGTGCCCAAATGGAACATTACATCTGAATTGTGTTTTCGAGATGTTTCATGTGCATAGAGTGCCCATGCTTTTGACTCTATGTTATCTCTATATTCATCCTCTTCCTTCGACATAAAATAGATCTTTATGCCCTATCTAAATCGCACCAAAATAATATGGATAAAAATAAAAAATAATATGTCGGACAGATTAGGGTTGACCATGATTTGCACACTAAGGCCACCCTGCGAAAAACCGAAACCTCCAATGACCGTTGGTTGACCTCGCTATGCAAACTGCGGTCACTAGCCCTCTAACTTTATTCTTTTACATTTGAGCCCATGCTTCAAGTTTCTTTAACTTGTATTTTGCAACTTCGAAAAGCTTCCTAGTTGATCCTCGAGTCTCTATAGTCATTCAAGATTCATTCTCCTCAAGTTTTAGAAGTACATAAATTAGGGGCTTCTTCTTCCTCACTATAGTGGCCAAGCCTCTTCTTCCTACCCCAACCGGAGTGACCATCGCAGCCCCTCCCAAGGTTCCAAAGGCCGTAGTGTCTATTATTGTTATCCCTGCTGAAGTGCCAACCCGGAAAAGGCTAATGAAGTGTGCCAAGGCCCCGCCTCACGGTAAAACATTAGATTTTCTGGGGAGCAAAAATGACGACCTCCCCGAAGTAGTATTGAAAATGCTTCCTACATAGACAGCTTCTGTTACCCGAGTTCACAAGAAGTTGGAACGGAGAATAAAGGCTTCGAAGAATTGGGATGAAGAAGTGAAGAACACCAAAAAGGAAGCCGAGGAAAAAAGGACTGAAGCTGAAGTAAAGCTTGACTCTGCTGAAATACAAGTGAATCAGTTGAAAAATGAACTTTACGAGTCAGTTTCTTAAGTGGCCGCCCTTACGAAGCGAATCGGCCAGTCCATCGAACATCAGAAGATAGTCTCGGAGGCCTTAGAGATGGCCAATAAGGAGAAGGCCGAACTAGGGATGCTCTCTAAAGCTCAAGTAGAGGAGATTGAATCTTTAAAAGCTGAAGTAAAGTGAGCGAACAAGGTAGCAGTCCAGCACTACATCGATCACTTCGATGAAATGAAGGAGTATGATGACTTCGCCAAATACTGAGTTTCGTAGAGTGCCCAATAGATGATATCCCGCCTAAGAGAGGTGCATCCAGAGTTGTCTATCACATTTCTAGAAGAAGAGTTCGGTGGCCCCACTAGAGGTTGAGGAAGAAGCCCTCCATAAGGAGGTCGGGGCGGGGCATTTGTAAATATAGATCCTTGGTTTTTCTTTTTCTTCCTATGTAATGGCTTACAACCTCGATTTTGTTGGTAATGAGATTTACTTCTTTAATTTGCTCCAATTATTGTCCTTCATTCTAAACGCACTATTCTGCTAGCATAACCATTTAAGGAAAATGGAAGAAGCAAATGAACTGAAAGTGTAAACACTTAGCCTAAGCTTTACCACTTAAGAAAATGGAAGAAGCGAATGAACTGCAAGTGTAAACACTTCGCCTAAGCTTTACCACTTAAGAAAATGGAAGAAGAAAATGAACTACAAGTGTAAACACTTCGCCTAAGCTTTACTACTTAAGAAAATGGAAGAAAAAATGAGCTGCAAGGGTAAACATTTCGCCTAAGCTGTACCACTTAAGAAAATGGAAGAAGCAAACGAACTGCAAGTGTAAACACTTCGCCTAAGCTTTACTACTTAAGAAAATGGAATAAGTAAATGAGCTGCAAGTGTAAACACTTTGTCTAAGCTTTATCACTTAAAAAAATGGAAGAAGCAAATGAAATACAAGTGTAAACACTTCGCCTAAGCTTTACCAGTTAACCGGCTTTACCAGAGGTGGCACCAGTACCTCCCCCTATGGAGTAGGTGTCCCTGGCTGAGGTGATCCCTTAGGGTATAAACACCTCAGCAAGGAATGAGGGTGTGAGAACATTGATGATCTGATTCACCAAAGTTGGCACCCACGCCTCCCTTGATGGATTAGATATCCTTGGTTGAGAAGAATACACCATAATTGTCAAAAAGCGTATATTGGAAATTACTTCATTCATTTGACAACAATATTTACATAGGCAATACAATCTCCCTACTGGTAATAATTTCTCAAATGCTCGATGTTCCAGCAGTGTGCTTCAACTTGCCCTCCAAATCTTTGAACTTGTACATGCCATGTTGTACTTCTTTGTAGATACGATAAGGGCCTTCCCAGTTCGGCCCCAGTAGGCATGTCCCTGGTTCTTTTGATGAAGGAAGTACCCTTCGAAGTTCTAGGTCGCCAATGTGAAATGCCCTTTTTCTTACTTTGGCATTGTAGTAGTGCATCATTTTGCATTGGTAGGAAGCGAGCCTAACTTGGGAATCATCTCTCTTTTCTTCGAAAAATTCAAGCTTCGGCCTTCTAAGCTTATTGTTCATGACTTCGTTAAAGTGAATGCGATGAGGAAAAGATATCCTAACTTCTATCGGACTCATGGCTTAAGTTCCATAGGTCATGGAGAATGAGGTCTCCCAGTCCCAGTCCTACAAGTGGTTCATGTTGCCCAAAGAACTTGGGGGAGTTCATCGACTCACGCCTCCTTCGAAGCATCTAACTTCATTTTTAAGGCGAGTTTGATGGTGTTGTTGACCGCTTCGACCTGTCCATTAGCTTGGGGTGATGAGGCGTTGAGAAATGCTTCTTAATCCCGAGCTCATCGCTCACATCCTTGATTTTCTTGTTATCAAATTGCTTGCCATTATCTGAAACCAGGGAATAGGATATGCCAAACCTGCATATAATGTTCTTCCAGAAAAACATGGATGTGTTTACCTTGGTGATTTTAGACAACGGTTCTACCTCGACCCATTTTGTAATGTAATCAATTTCGATAATAGCGAAGCAAACACTCTCCCTTCCTCTTGACAAGGGAAAAATGAAATCAATTCCCCACTTGGTAAATGGCTAGGGGCTAGATACAGTTGTCTACTCTTGTGAAAGTTGTCTCTATACATTGGAGAAGCACTGGCATTTATCACACTTGCGTACAAACTCTATTGAGTCCATTTTTATGGTCGAGCAGTAGTATCCTTATCTAAGCACTTTGTGGTTCAGTGCCGGTCCTGCAGAATGATTTTCGCATACCCCCTCATAAATATCTCTCGGGATGTAAGTTACTTCTTCACCTTCCGTTTATCTAAGGAGGGAAGACGAAAAGTCTGCTTGTATAGAACATCATCCTAAAGAATGAAGTGAGCAGCTCTCTTCCGAAGCCGACGAGCTTCGGTTTCGTAGTCAAGAAAGGTTTGCTCTTTTAGAAAAGCAATGATAGGTTACATCCATGATGGAGTGCTTTCTATCCACATTGTTTCCTTTCCTTTTTTTGATCGAGGATTCGACGACGTGTTCTATGGGAAACACCTTAAGGAGCTCTGAATCCTTACTGCTGGCCAATTTTGACAGAGCATCAGCGTGGGAGTTTTCCTGGTGAGGTAATTGGACCAGTTCAAACTTCTAGAAGTTAGGGAGAAAGTCCATGACTAGTTTCAGGTATGCTGTCATGTGTTTATGTGTAGCCACAAAACTTCCATTAACCTGGTTTACCACCAACTGTGAATCGTTGTTGATGGTTAACCTTTTCACTTGCAACTCCTTAGCTACACAGAGGCTGGCCAGGAGTGCTTCATACTCAGCTACATTGTTTGACGCTCTGAATCTAAGCCTTAATGCACAATTAAACTTGTATCCTTTCGGGCTTTCCAAGACTACCCCTGCTCTTGAACCAGATTCTCCAAAAGAGCCATCTACGAAGAGGCTCCAGGTGGGGAACTCAGCCGGCTCCAAATTCACTTCGACTTCAAGGGCTTTTGTAAATCCAATGACAAAGTCAGCCATGGCCTGTCCTTTAACTGTGGTTCTGAGCGTATAGGTTATATCAAATTCACTGAGCTTTACTGTCCATTTCAACGTCCTCTTCAAAGCGTCTTGTTTCTGAAGGATTTACCTTAGGGAAAAATTTGTCATTACGCAAATGGTGTGGGCCTGGAAATGTGACCTTAACTTTTAAGATGCGGTGACCAAGAAAAGAGCGAGATTATCCATATCAGGGTAGCACACTTCTGCAAGTAACAAGGCTCTGCTCAAGTAGTAAATGGGCAGCTGGTGCATCCCTCCTTTGGCTTGCTCAGGAAAGGTGCCTATCCAAGGTAGCTTTTCAATGCCTGGAATGCCTCCTCGCACTCTAAGGACCATTGGAAGCTCTTTCTCCCTTTGACAATCTTAAAGAAATGGAGGTATTTTTCAATGGCTTTTGATATGAAGCGATTGAGTGTTGCTACCGTGCCAGTAACTACTTTGGTTTTTGTGGCGACCTCATTTAAATCAAAGCCTTGATCTTCTCTGGGTTTGTTTCGATTCCTCTCTGATTTATAATGTATCCCAGGAACTTAGCGGACGCTACTCGGAACGCACATTTGAAGGATTTCAACCTTATCTAATGTATCTTTAGGACTTGGAAAGCCTCGTCTAAGTGCCTTATGTGCTCCTCGGCTCGGAGACTTTTCACGATCATGTCGTCGACTTAGACTTCTATCGTTTTGCCGAGATGATGGCGAACATCTTGTTGACCAATCTTTGCTAAGTGGCTCTTGCATTCTTCAGGCCAAAGGGCGTTACCTTGTAGCATTATAATCATGTATATGTGATAAAGAAGTGATATCCTCATTGCCTAGGTACATACGGATCTGATTGTAACCCAAATAAGCATCCATGAACTTAGAAGCTCATGTCCAGCAGTGGAATCTACCAATTGGTCTATTCGGGAAAGTGGGAAACTATCCTTAGGGCAGGCCTGATGAGATTGAAGAAGTCAATGTAAACTCTCCACTTGTCGTTATGTTTCTTTACTAGCATAGGATTGCATATCCACTTCGGATAGGTGGCCTCCACAATAAATTCATTGCTGATCAGTTTTTTCACTTCTTCTTTTAGAGCCTCATACCTTTCTGCATTCTATGCCTTTCTTTTTTGCCTGTGTGGAGCATGGCTCAGGTCAATTTACAAGTGATGACAACTGACCTTTGGGTTTATTCCGATCATGTCTTTGTGCTTCCATGCGAAAATATTTGATTTTTTACTAAGGAAGTCTTTCCGACCTGCAGGACTTTAGAAATGTCTTGGGGTCCATTGGAAAACTCTCCAGCTCTTCCATTGGAACAGTTTGTGATTCCAATTTAATTACTCGAGGGTCTAGTTCTTCCAAGACTACCTTCTCATGTCGGCCTTGTAGAGAAGCCTCAGCTATCTCAACATCTTCTGTTGGAGGTTGCCCTTCTTCAGGGGCCTCCGTCATCTCCGTATCGAGGAGCACCATGTTAAATCCTCGTAGCTCAACCTTCCTCAAGGAGTTGAGGTAACACTCCCTTGAGCCTATTTGATCATCCCAAATAGTAGCTATTCCTCGCTTGGTGGGAAATTTTATACATAGGTGGTGAATGGAAGTGACTGCCCACAACCCCTTCAAGACTAGCCTTCCTAACAACCCATGATATGCGGACCGGCGGTCAACCACTAAGAATTCCATAAAATGGTGAGCTATCAGAGATGGGGTCCCCATTTCAACAGCCAGAGTGATCTTCCTCCTAGGCAATACTATCTCCAGTGAATCCATACAGAGAGGATGTCATGGGAGTAAGCTCGTGATCCACTACCGTATTATCATAAGTGGAACCAAGCAGATATTGACTGACTCATGTTGTCTACTAGCATGCGCCTTAATCCGTTTCGAGCCACCACGACCCTTATAATCAGTTCGTCATAGTGGACACCTACCGCATCTTCTTGAGTGAAAGTTATACATTTTGCAGATCTCCCCCTTGAGATTGGCTTACTATGTAGTTGGACATAGGTGGATCCTAGCTTCTCTAGTATAGTTCCGCTATGCATTCCTGGACTCTCCTCCTACGTGTGGTCCCCAAATGATTGTATCGATCTCTAGGATGGGTTGGTGTTTGCTCAAGGCAATTAGGTTTCTCCTAGGTCATTGTTCAATCATGGGCCTCTCCCTATCTTTGTTCATTTCATTTCAAGAAGAGTGTCGCCTTTTTTTACCTCTCCTTAGAGAGATTCGCCTCGGTGTTTCATTTTGGTTGCGATTTTTCCTAGTATTATGAGGGTTGCTCCTCGATGTAGTTGCCTCTCGACATTCAATCGTGTCGTGACCATGAAAACGTTGGAAGGTGCAATAAGGCCGTTGCTCTTCTTAAGGCCCATTTCTTATTCTTCCCCCTCTTCCGCTGTTTCTAGAGGTAGAAGGTCGTCCAGTATTTTCGGTTGGATTATTGACACATTGGTCCGACATTTACATAGGCAAATGAAGGTGCAGTATTTAGTGTCGCTGTTACCAGCGCCTATCCCCAGGTAAGAGCCACTGCATGTCCGGCATGAATCCATTACTGGCTCGCAATCTAAGATGTGGGCCCTCTACCGATTTACCTCTATGACAAGGAAGCCCTTGTGTTGCCCTATTTCGATAGTCAATCATCTCCTCGTTAACAATTTCAACTTTCATCATCTCAACCTATTCGTCATAGGTAGAGAGGTTTTTACTTTGGACATATCTCCAACACAACGTATTCCTATGCATTCCTCCCTTCTGAGCTAAAAGAGCTTCATTGTCCATCACTTGTTCACAATAAGTTATTTCATCAGTGAAACTAGCGAGGTAATTTTTCAGTGTTTCTCACGCCACTTGCCTCATATCATGGAGGCGCTGGATTGGCGTATCTTCTTCTTTCCTTGACAAGTATTGATTTAGGAATTTTCTTGATACTAAGAGGTGCCAACCTATTATACCATACTCCAGCCACCCCTAAGTGTTAAGTGAATAGCCATGTACTTTAGGATGGGCGAGGCAACTCGAAGGCTCATTTGCGTTTTGTTTTTGTTCGAGTGCATCTCTGGTTCGCCTTTTCCCTCATACTTGGGAATTTTGGGGAGAACGAAGTTCTATGGCATGGGGAAGCTACGAAGTTCTTGTATGGAAGTTCTCGGGGGATTTTAGTGAGCTTGGAAGCCACCTTGATTTTGCACTTGCATGAGGAGTTCTTGTATGGCCACATTTTGAGCCACCGTGTTCCTCATGTTAGTGGTCATGCGAACCACTTCAGCCATTAGTCGCACGGCAGTTCTTCCACCTCTATAATATCGGTGATGGGGCCGCTGATGCTTGATATTATTTCAAATGATCTCTTCTTAAGAAACCTCATTTACTCTCCTTGGATTCTCCTTTTCGTTGCTGGAACTCATGGGTTTGACATTGTAAGTCCTCTTCCAAACAAAGTTGACTTTAGTTCACGGCTGTTTATCCCTTTCCTTAAGAACAAATCTCTTTTTTCAAGGGAAAACACCAACCAGATATTTCGAAAAGCTTTTTCTCTCTTGGGGGTACTCGTGATTACAGTAATTTTTCCACAGACGACGTCAATCTGTTGATCCCAAAAATGGTTTCGACACGTGGCCAATAGAATAAATCTTTGTGTATATTTCTCCATGTACACGGTAGCAGGTCGTTAGTCACGCATGGCCTTTTTCGGTAGGGTGGAAGTGAGCTCGAGCCCTCCGATGGTCAAGTCCGTATTTCAGTCAACCGAAAAAGGGTGTCAACGGTGAAGTGGTCACCGGATCGTAGTTGAGAACGTGTAAATATAGCAGGGATTTTTAGAGTTAAAGGACTAGAATGAAAATATCATAATGGGAACCCCCCTTCTTAACATAATGTGGGGTATTTATACTAGAGAAGGGAAAATGAGAACAGTTGGTTGGGGGGACACGTGGCTTCGGATCCCGGATGGGCCATCCTTTCATAGTCATCAATCTGTCAATCCATAGGCTGGCAAACATTAAATAATTTCTGACATATCAACCAAGTTGACCGCTTGTAGCCTGTCACACGTTCCATCAATCAGTCATGGTCTTGACTAGAGAGATCTCATAAGAAATCTTGGTGGAGGTGTGGCGAGGTGGACTATGAGGCATAATGAATGCAGAGTGCAAGTCTTTGCATCCGCTGCGAATGGCGAATGAGTTCGGCTCTTCTACCAAGTGGGGCGATAGCGCTTCCGTTTGACACAACTGAATCGTGCGATAGAATCGGTTCGTCTACCATGGATTCAGTTCGGCTACCACGAGAGAAATTCCAAATCAGTTCATCTAACAGGTAGCGGATGAGATGGACGAATTGAGTGAAGGGCCTTCAAAGGCCTGTAACAATACAGATACCCAATCTCTCTGACTAATGTGAGAAAATGGATTGATTCTTCATCTGACATAGTCATGGCATCTTTCCCAAGTTTTTGTCGACTGTTTTTCATTGTAATTTGAAGACACCTATTATTTTAGGATGCATTTAATTTGTAATGTCTAGTTCTTTTTGAATTTCAATTATAAAAAAAAATAAATAAAGTGAGTAATTGAAGGAAAAAGCATATAATGTTATATATTTCATATATTCCATCTGTTTCACAAAAATGAGTTTGTTTTCATTTTCACACAGATATAGTTTGAAACTATAAATTCTTCTTATATTTTTTCCTAATATGTCCCTACATTAAAAAATTATTAAAATATGAATTCGTCCTATTTGTTGCTGTAGAACAAATAGTTGAATGGACTGAATAAGAATTAGACCGAAAACGGAAAAAACAATAGTATATACGTGGCAATCAAGTTTTGATTTGGGTCCATAATACTATTGCAGGAAGAGAAGGACAAAGTAGAACTCATGACTTAGTCGTGACATACAATAGATTTTGACCATCTGAGTTCATTTAGAACTTAAAATTTCTTTTAATGTTTTAGTGCTATTTTTATCATTTGCATTATTTAAATTTCTTTTTAATTTTAATTTAT
>CAIGRL010295404.1:0-11101 GCA_903798325.1 Fraxinus xanthoxyloides
CTTTCAACATTATTCAAGTGAAAAATTATACCAATCAAACACAATTAATTACAATTCCCAATAAAACAATTTCTAGGCAATTCAATTCCCTAGAATTCATTTTCTTTCCACCAATTTTTCACCTTTGCAATCAAACGGACCCTTAATGATTAAAATAGATTGAAGGACGAGTTTTGCTAAATAACTTAAAGGGTGGGATGGATTATGCTAAAAAAGATTGATTGTAAAATTTGTGCATTTCACAAATGCAGAGGACGAAAAATACAAATTTCCCTACTTGAATACTCAATAAACATAAAAATCTTAAATCACACTCTTCGTTGTTGGGTGGAAGTCTTCTCTTTTCTGCTTATTAGTATTATTTCTCCACTTTTCTTGTTATATGTGTAGTAAAATAGTTCTGTAACAATAAATCTTACTGCATTCAGGACCATTGACTTTCTATACGAATTCGTTGTATATCCTTAAAAATTAAGAATGTATTTTTTTTTTTATCAAATCAACAAAATCACAAATTATTTCAATAATCTATATTTTCTTGGAAAAAAAAAACGATTTAACATAGTTTCTTTCATAAATAATATGTCGAAGAGATTCCATTTGTCTCATACTCTAAATCCATAGCGAATGCTCTATAGGCTAGACCTCTATGAAGTCTGTGCTGAGAATCCCTTATTTTACCTTGAATTGGTTGGAAGAATGTAAAACAACCATGATGGAACAATTTTAAAGAAAAAAATAATATTGTTCCCTTGTGTAGTACGAGCTTCTACTACTATTATGTTGGGTTTTAATACACAATGAATCCCGAGCTATAATATAAATGTCGAATCAAATTTCATAGGCATTGGCCGATAAGTGAAATTGTTACCAAAAACCAAGTTCAAATGTTCGATTGAAAAACAATATGGATCGTTGGAAGTAATTTAAGAAATATTATATTACTCACGGCCCATATATTTACCCTGACTTTGAATTTTGCCTATTTAAACTTATTATTGGTCCAACTAAAGCCTGGCCTATTCCTACATATACATATATATATATATATATACATACATATACATATATATATCATTTTTCCTTTGCATTTTTTTGGTTAAAAGAGGGTAGTACTTTCGAGATTTTATTAATATATCATCACTTGTGGTGGGGGAATACCGTATTTACATGAGGAAATAATGAAAACAATAAAATAAATGATAAGAGATAAATGTAAAGTTTTAAAAAAAGGAAGTACTTAATTCCTTATAATAAGAACTAATGCAAGTAAAGACTAAAGTAAGAATAAAAAACAAAAAATCATATTGTAATGTTGGACAGTCCATGTCTATCCATCTGTATAAAAGTCCTAATATGTCGTGGTAGGTCAGTAGCTCTATATATCTGATATCGTCGATGATCTCAATCCTCTACAGTAAGAGCATCTGCAACCTAATTACCCGCTCTGTAGATATGGGAAATTGTATCTTTGTCCAATGATACGATGTATGTGATTTGTCTAAGTATGCCCTGAATAATTTATGGTCCTGCTCATCTAATGATTTAGTGAATAACTATATAGAATCTAACTCAATCCAAATGTCTGAAAGACTGAGTCCTCTAGCTAGAATCTCATCAAGAATAACACTGAGCTCTGCCTCTAATATCATGCACAATCTATACAATGTTGAAAAATCCCTAATACAATGCCTTATGTGATCTCTGATGATGCCTCTCCCACTCACAATACCCTCATCGACGCATCCATCAGTATTGATCTTAACATATCTAACTAATGGAGTGCACCACCAAACCAGAATAAAAGGAGATGGGGAGGAGGAATCAAAGAAATACCAAAGATGGATACAAGTATCAGATCCCCTTGCCAATGTACAACTCGAAACAGTCCTCCCATATGAAGAAAAGAGATAACGCGATAGACCCTCCATTTAATATGTTTGGCCACCATGTTGATCCCCCTATGATTCGCATCATTTCTCTCGGTCCATAGAAACCAAAATACCAGTAAAGGAACGAGAGTGCGAATGTGTCCACAGCAAACATGCTGCCCAGAATACCTCCATCTCTTGAACATCTATCTAACTCCCTTTCCAGAACTCATAGGTATCTGAAAAATGTTTCCAAAATGTTGTCATCCCTGATCAAAGATGTTACTGCCAGTGATGACGAATAATCTCAATCTTGAAACAACACTGACAACGAGAGGCCAACTGATATCCAATCTTCCTCGGTATAACCACATCTACAAGAANCTTGCCAATGTACAACTCGAAACAGTCCTCCCATATGAAGAAAAGAGATAACGCGATAGACCCTCCATTTAATATGTTTGGCCACCATGTTGATCCCCCTATGATTCGCATCATTTCTCTCGGTCCATAGAAACCAAAATACCAGTAAAGGAACGAGAGTGCGAATGTGTCCACAGCAAACATGCTGCCCAGAATACCTCCATCTCTTGAACATCTATCTAACTCCCTTTCCAGAACTCATAGGTATCTGAAAAATGTTTCCAAAATGTTGTCATCCCTGATCAAAGATGTTACTGCCAGTGATGACGAATAATCTCAATCTTGAAACAACACTGACAACGAGAGGCCAACTGATATCCAATCTTCCTCGGTATAACCACATCTACAAGAATGAGGTATGGCCATAGTCTCTAGTAGAAAAATAAGACAGTGATGGACAAGATAGAGCTCGATAATAATCGATATGAGTCCTGATATTGGAGTCCCGAACAAACTAGTTGCCATGCAGACTTGGTAGCAAAGGTATCATTTGATGTATCCCTCCAAATAATGTGATCCGAAAATCTGCACATAAAGGTATAACCCCTATTTGCTCTGCCATAAAAGAAGGGAGAACTTGTAAACGTTGGTTGCTTGCAAATATGGGTATATTTCTTTATCGACCTACTATATTGTATTGTGATAATAAGGATAATATACAAATTGTGCGCAATTCAGTATTCCATGAGATGACTAAATATATTGAGATTGATTATCATGTCATTCGACATCATCATGAGCTTGGCACTATAATGTTACCTTTTGTTTCTTCTACTATGCAGATTGCTCACTTATTTATAAAGTCACATTCCACTTTGTGACTTGATTTTTCGTTTGGCATTAATGCTTCTTGCAGAGAATCATAAGTTTTAGAAGAGATGTTAAATATACTAGTTTTATATTAAGAGTAGATTAGTCATTTTGTTTATCTGCGTGTAAAAGTATTTAAAGATTTTTTTTTGTATTCTTATTCATTCAGTTTATTAAGGAGCCCTAATGTCATTTTGTTTTCCTCGATATATTATTATATTATTGATTTAATACTTTCCACTTCTTTACTGGTGCATTTTTTCTGTCCTTAATTTCATAACAATGTGTACATTTTTTTGTTGGGTGAACTGAACGGGTTTATATAGTGTTCTATTTGCCAATCTACTGTAGAAATCATCACCGACTTTAAAGAAACTTCCAGATTTTCATGGGTTTTCCATCTCATATGTTACTGCCCATTTCTTGAACATTCTTCTTCATAGAGGGTTGAGAACAATCTAGAATCTGCAATCAAAATATTTAGCCACCGCTAATTGAAGAATTCTCGAGAAGAGAGATTGCAATTTCACTGACATTCCTATGTCTATATATACTGTTGTACGTATTGTGTATGTGTGTGTGAAAATTGTGAGAGCGGAGAGAGTGTGAAGTGAGAACCAGAGAGTGATAAAGAGAGACAAAAATAGTTGCTGTGAGTTGTAAATCGAAAGAGAGAGAATAAAGTTGAGTGTTCCATTTCTAAATAATATTAGAAGTGGTTAGTGATTTTGGTGTGTCCAAAATTTAGTTCAACAATTTGGTATCAGAGCAATGTGATCGGAGGATGAATTATTGAGTTTCTCGAGCTTGTGCACAAAGTGAGATTGTGAAGTTTTATTAATGCTTACTTGATTACGAGAAGGTAAATCAAGTCACGATGAGCGATCTACAAGCGATAGGCAGAGTAAAGAAGCTCAATAATTCAAACTAAACCGTATGAGAAACTTGCATGAAGTCATATCTCTAAGGGCAAGACTTGTGGAAAGCAGTTGGTAGAAATGATATGATACTAGTAGAGGAGGCCGGAGCTATAAAGAAATGAATAATTAAAGCGGGTAAGGCCAAGTTCGTTATAAAACAACAATTGATGAACAATTGTTGGAGCATATAAAGGATAAGAACATACTGAAAAAAGCATGGGACACTCTAGCTACATTATTCTCAAAGAAAAATGACTTGAAGTTGTAATTTCTAGAGAACAAGCTGCTTTTAATCACTCAGGAGAATAAATGGTGGGACCATATTTCGAGTATTGAGACCAGAATTTAGATTATTCATCGTCATAATACAAGGTTGGCCAGAACAACCTTCATTAGTCAATATCGAAAATTTGTTGGCGCACCAAGAAGCGTTGACTAAACAAATGTTTGGATCTCAATAAAGAAATAAGAGGAAGAAGCATTATTCAACTATAAAAGAAGAGGTCGACTCCGTGAACAAAATAATAGAGAATTAAAAGAAAATAAATGGGTTGAAAGAAGTTACCATACAAGGGGAGGTCAACAAAATTGTGACAAAAGAGGTTAGGGATATCAACAAATTAATCGCCTGTGTTTTGAATGTGGAAAACGAGACCATTGTGCTAGAGATTACTGGTTTTAAAAGGAATCAATAAAAGGTAATATAGCAACTCTAACAATGAAGAAAATTACAATAGTGAAGAATGGAATGCTAAAATATTCACAACAATAATTGAGTAGACTAGAGTAAAGAAAATCAATTCAAGTTTAAAGGACGGATCAGCATTAGTTGTTGCCATTCCTGAACAATTAGATTGCGAAGATGATTGGATCGATGACTTAGGAGAAAATATCGTTGTTCATGAACAGTTTTCTTGGTGGACTTCGCAGATGGAGGAATTAACAAACTCCGAAGAGGTGCTTGAAGAAGCATATTTTTGGCAGACACCATAGGGAGTGGAGCTGCAAGATTTAAAGGAAATAGAACACAACTTGCAAGAAGAAATTACAAAAGCCCAACAACGATGTCCTAAGGAATTTAAATATCTACAAGTGTCAAGGGATAAAGAAGAACTTGTAAGAGCGACACAAAATTCTTGGCGAAATGACATGGACCAGAAAATACTAACGGAGGATCGACAGAGTCGAGAAGATATTGAGGCACATTGAAATTTACAACCACAAATAAGGAAGTTGAGTAGACATGAGAAATTGAGTATTTATCTAAAAATTGATGAAGATGAAAGCATGGTTGACCCAAATATATTTGAAGTAGTAGATGAATTAAATGGAGGACGAAAAGCTTCAAAACTTGTTGAGTTTAAGGTAGAGCTGGGCATAATGAAAAAAAAAAGAGTCAAAATATAAAGTTCGTGCTAAGGGGAGATTGTAGAAATCATCACCGACTTAAAAGAAACTTCCAAAATTTTGTTGGTTTTTCCATCTCATATTTTACTGCCCATTTCTTGAACTTTCTTCTTCATGGAGGCTTGAGAATAATCTAGAATCTACAATCAAAACATTCAGCCACCGCCAATTGAAGCATTCTCCAGAAGAAGAGAGTCGGCAATTTCACTGACATTCCTGTGTCTACATATATATATATATTGTTGTATGAATTGTGTATGTATGTGTGAAAAGTATAAGTGGAGAGAGTATGAAGTGAGTATAAGTGAGAAATAGAGAGTGATAAGAGAGACAAAAATAGTTGGCGTGAGTTGTGAGTGGAAAGAGAGAGAATAAAGTTGAGTGTTCCATTGGTAAATAATATTATAAGTGGTTAGTGATTTTGGTGTGTGTCCAAAACTTAGCTCAACATCTTCTTGCAAGTCAAGTCAATAAATTAATATATGCAGAGGATGTGCCAATATTAAATTTATTCTTGAACTAGAGGATATCCATTTAAGACAATTTTTTGAAGCTACTGTTACAAGGTTGTTTGAAGCTCCAATTCCATCCATGAAATGGTGACATTAGGTGATTTGTTTAGTGAATGAATGCCCATATTTTCTCTTTAACTACCAAAATATTCACTTGCATTATTCACCCTTTTCATCTGCTAATTGCCATTAAATCTCTTGAGCTCTTATATTATTTTATTTCGGCATGTACAACTTAATTTCATCCATTTGTTTTCTTTTCACTTTGGTCCCATAATTTAGTCTTACTTTTAATCAGATTTTAGGTTGAATCTATCTTCTAAAACTTCAAGCAGATTATGTTTATGTAGGTTTGTCATTGTGTGTTTAATGAATTTCTCATGATGGTGATCGACATTGTTTTAAACTAGTTTGTTTGTGTTTATATACTTTGTCATTGAACAATATCCCTTTACTGTTTAGCATTAAGCATGTATTGCATCCATAAAATTTGATAAACTTGAGCATTTATTGAAGTCACAACGTGTCATTACTATTTAAAAACTAGTCTATAGCCTGTGCATTACACGGACTCGATTATTTGAAGGTAATAATAGTGTGTTAATTGTATTGGATTCTCGTGAATTATATCATCAATTCAATGTTTGCTATGACTATATTTAAATGGATTTTCCCGTATTGAGCATGCAGAAATACTTACTATGTTATATCATTTTAAATCAAGCAAGCAAAACGTTAACAATGTACAAAAGTAAATCATTGACTTATACATGATTGAAAGTAGTCAAAAATAAAACAAAATAAATGTTTCAAATGTCATGAAATGAAGGGCCAACAAGTTGACATCATTTTCATAGACATTTTATAATGACAAAATTAATTATACTAAAAGCATCATAAATTGGACAAAGTTAGCAATATACAAAAGTAACATTTGAGAAAATTATGATGGTATACATTAAAATCAAAGTATGTGAAGTTGAAGATAACCATCATAATGACAAAATGGTATTAACACAACGATCAATTGTGTGTATGTTTTCACCCGCATCTTGCAAACACAAGAGTCCAAGAAATTAAAAAAGAAATGTAGAACATAAGATAAACTTGCAACTACCGATGGAATCTAACAAACACAATATCCAAAAATAATTTGCCAATATATTTCCTCCATCTTCTTTGAGATCTCATTGTTAAGGAATAATTTGGTTTATATCTTTAAAACATATTAATTTTGGTTTGATGCAAATTTTAACAATCTTATCAAATGAATTATTAAATTAACTAGTTGTAATGGGGTCTGAAAAATACAAATAAATGCAAATCGGGATTGGATTTAATAAACTCACTTTCATAGGCATTCATCGAAAAATCCATGGACTTGTGTAATCTGTGGACAAAACAAAGATTTGGTCCGACATTTACCACAAAGAATTATAGAACATATGAACTACATTCAAATAAATAACAAAATTGTCATCGTAAAATAATGACCCGCCTAATAACATGAGCAATGAAATAAACAAGAGAAAGAAACAAAAGAGGACAGACTACTTATGAGTAAATAACATTAACTTCAACTAAAAGTAGTTCACTTATATATTAGATTTCATGAAAAACATGTTAGGATGATCAACAAATTCAATTTCAAAGAAGACTAAACACGTTGCCACTAATTTAACCAAACTACCATGCTTAGCAAAAACATTGTTGGGAAACTTAACATGTGTAATGCCTGTATCACTTCCAGTCCAATAGTACAAGTTATGCCTTAATTAGAAAAGAGAAACAAGAGAGTATATTTTCCAGTAATTAGTACCTTCAATCTTTCGAGGAGTTACTCCCTAACACTCGAATGCCTGCTCTGGGGTTTGCATATTAAGAGTTATCTCTTTCATTCTTGTAATAACGTCAACACTCGTGAGCTTGTATAGCCTCCATGAACCATTTCCTATCCTCCTCAAAAAAATCCATAAAATCACATTAATTAACCCATAAATTTATCACAATTGGAAAAGCAGCTTAACTCCATTAACAGTAAAACTAACGTATCCATATATTATCTAATGTATTTGTATATGCAGTATTAAATATCTTATTAATCAATAAGTGTCCAAATCATAAACAAAAAAACCCAGGAATAAATTAAAATACTTATTCAAAATTATGCTATTTTTTTAAATCAAACCTTACAGTCCAAACATAAAAGTTAAATTCAAGAACATAGATACGAAAAATAAACAAATATCTTAAATAATTGTCACAATAAAAGAGAATACACAATTTTAGAAGAATTTCTGCATAAATCACTCTATATATAACCTTTCACGCACCCTACCACTCAAATGATATTGCGAACTTCTAGAACTATGGAAACCATAAAATTGTCCCTGTATTTTTAAAGTAAACATTAATCATACTAATTATATCCTTAAATCTAATAAACAAAATAAACATTTCCTACAAAAACAATGAACTTTACTATTGTTAAATTCAACCTCGTTCTTTGGATGAGCTTGCAATGACAAAACCCAATAAATTATTGCTTCTTTGTCAATTTATAGACAAAAAAAAATATCATGTTCAGGAGGCTTGACATAACTTTAGAGGAATTTCCTAGTCAGATCAATAACAATCTAGTAATATCCTGTTTAACTTTAGACAATTGCCTAGTTAGATCAATAGCAATCTAATAATAGCATGTTTTTCCTAAATACTTTAATTCAGTATACTATCTCATTATCAAACATTTACTTCCTCTTTCTACCTCTTTTATTGTTTAAAAGAAAGGTTGAGGGTGAAATTTGTCCAACTTTTTACCTTCCACTTCTTTTTGGTCACAAACGTTTGAAAGAAAAGTTTTCTATTAACAGATAATCATTTCATTTCCCAGACAAGATCATTGGGGTTGGCATTTCCCCAAAAACTGAAGCATTGGAGTTTACATTTTAAAAGCAATAAATTGCACATTGGCATCGAAGTTACACTACAATGAAGTAGAAAAGCAAAAATGCAAAATGCTTCATCAATGTTCACGCCATAAATAATTTTTTTCTAATGACCGTAAATTGCAAAACCTAATCCTAATACATAGTTTATCCTCTAAATTATCACAATTTACATATAAACATTCAATAAGCTTTGGATTTCAAGATAAACTTCTTAAAACATACACCTCAGACTCAATTAAAGCTGTAAGCTCAATTAAGAAAAATGTTTCTGAATAACATAACAACAAAGAAAGAATCACCTACATTTGGATTACCTATTTGTATAAACCAAAAGGAGAGAAAAGTGTAAGAGGCATACCTTCATCAAATTTTCAATAATAAGTCTGCTATTCACAGCAACAAGAACCACTATGCAAAGGTTGAGGAGACCTGCATGACTCTGTCACGAGATGCCAATTAGTCCTGAAGATTACAAAGATCTATGGAAACTTATTTTCATTAAATAATTAGTAATAATTTACAAATGAAAGTTCTAGACAGATTATCTAGAGCCATGATGACAACACTTAAATCAAGAGCATAGAATCCAGGTATAAATATTTAGTCTGATTTTATACCTCTACCATTTTCTTGGCCATTTGTTGGCAGATTTTACAAGAAACAAAAGCAAAAGGCATTGATCAATCATTATTATTCAATCAATAAATCTGAAAACTAAGATTTACCGAATAAATTTCTACCCTCAGTTCAAATGCAAGTGTTTGTAATTCATGGGCGTTGAATAAAATCTTGATTGTATGTGCTGGTAATTTATATTTATGGAAATAACTCCCCAATGGTATGCAATCTACTGATGACCCCCCACCAAGCAACCATTAAGTGGATTTAAATATCCAGAATATTACTCCCACTGCCTGCAAATACCCCCTTATAGTAAGCCAAAAAAATTGCAATTACTCAAGCAGTGCATTCCATGGACATAAACAATTAATCATCAGAAAATAGTAATTCCAACATCATTGCAACCTTATCCCAAAGATTACAAGCACATCATTTCTGAGGCAATGCAGTCTGTTATCTCTTTGCAAGTTCATTAGATGCTACTACGTGGCCATTTACTCTCAACAGGATCCCAATTCAAATTAGAGCTTTGTTCATAATGAAGAACACATTAGATGTCCAAACAAGGGATATTCTATTATGCGGACACATAATTGTACTCATTAATCATCTAAACTAAATAAGGTATGAAAATGAGTGTAAAAAAAAGACAATAAGTAAAAATATAGGTAAATGCATACACTGCATACAATGGAAGGTAGTTGAAGAAAACAAACACAAGGCAAACATGTTTGAAGATGGTGTCAGAGCTGAGAGGACTCTCTTTATTCTCCAGTGAGTTGGCCCTGATGGCCGGTAAGAGAATTTCAGGTGGATGCCTCCATCCCTTTACTACTCTCTCCATTCTCTTTGATTTTTTTATCCTCCACCTCCTTGTTATTTATCAACTCCACTCTCAAATTTACTCGACTTTTCACTCTCTCCGATTCCATGACACAACCACAGCCATTTCTAATCTCATCAATATTCTCTAAGTCTTCATTTACCGTATAAAATCAGACTCCGTTATTTTCTCAACAGCGACGGCCGAGCTCCTTAGAATTGTATGGTTGTCATCATTGTTTTGCATCTCGACGATCAACGGATTCGTTTCCGAACTCTCCAGCAACTCCAAGATCGTCACTTTATCATCAAATAGAATAAATGAAATACAAAATTCCAGATAGAATTAAACAAAAAGTTCCACTAGAAAATGATTTGACATGCAAGGACAGTACAAAAGAAAATGGGTACATATTAGGATAAGAGAGGAGGAGGAAGAAGAAGATAACCCCCAAATTTTGAGAAAAAAAAAAATTTCAAATTTGGCTGTTTTTTCAATTCTGATACAATCATGCTACAATAGAGAAAAACATGAATGAACAGTAACTTGAACCCTCTCTTTTAAGAGAAAGTAGATACAATCATGCTACATTACCATCCTGATTGACATTCTCTAATAAAAAGACATAAATACCCTTCCTCTACTCTTTAGTTAACTCAAGATTCTTTATTCCTGATATGAGATAACTTTGGTTTATTTCTCCTAATAAATAAAAAGGCCAATTATGCTCCTATTTATCTATATATATATTTTTTTATCAAAA
>CAIGRL010295459.1:0-14752 GCA_903798325.1 Fraxinus xanthoxyloides
ATAAATAAAGAAATGGAGTAGCTATATAGCCTGCCTTATCCCCTAATCCTTTGGGTGCATGAATTTGGCAAGATAAAGACATGTAAATTATGACTTCTAAGAATATAGGGCACCCACAAGATATTGGATGCATTGATCAATTGATTTTCATGCTCTTCACTTTACTACAAGTTACTAATTTAGGTAGCATCATTTGATTGCACCTATATTTCTATGTTCTATTTTAAATATTATGAATGTTAATGACAAATAAAACATCTTTACTGCTAACAATCGGAGGGTTTTGCGATGATTAATTAATGAAGAAATTTCAGACGCGATCTTGAACATTTATCTATTTATCGCTTTCGTCCCCAATCTTCATTTCTTGACAACGTTGTCCCAATATTTGAAATGCACATAGAAAAAATGCATTTATTTGACGCTTTTTTTTAAAATGAATTTTGCCCGAGTTACTCACAACTATCAATGTATGGGCTACGGCTTCAAACCCTACACTTAAGCTTTATGAGATCATGATTAATTAACCATTAGTCATCCATTCACAATTTAAAGTGGCACTCCTTTGTCATCATAAAATATTAAACCTTAAAGTCACTACATGATTAGCTATATAGAAGCAAATAAATCAAAAAATCATTGACTACCACTTAGCTAATTTACAATGGTAGATACTTAGAATTATTATTTTTTCTTTTTTCTATAGTATTGTTATTATTTGATATTATAGCACTCCTTCTTGATGTTAACTATGCTCGTACTGTTATCTGTTTAGAAAAAATTGGTCGTTGTACTCCGAAATAACCTTATCTCCGAACTCTACTATTTGGATTGATTGTACTCCGAAATTTATTTGGCATGTTGTGTGGTGATTTAGCATAGCACACGTTTGAGTCATATTCACAAAAATACTTATTTTTCTCAAACTCATGTTTAACAAATCATTCTTTTAGTAAAATAATTTGAACGTAAATCTAGAATTTTTGTGTAATTTCTAATTATATATTCTTCAAAAAAAATTATTATTACAAAACTCATTTTTCAACAAAATGATCTTAAGAGGGTGTTTGGTCAAGATTAAAATCGAATTAAAATTGAAAAATTAGACGTTATTGTTGACTTTTATTAGGCGAGTAGGACATAATAATGACTATATTTTCAATTCTAATTAAATTTTGAACTCTTTCAAACAGATTCTAAATAGAGCCATTGAATTTTTTAAAAGAATAATTTGGAATTATTCACAGTCACGTCTATGGTGCACTTTTTTGTTTGTTTTAGCGAAAGTACTCTGTAAGTGCAGCATTTTTTTTTTAAGATGGCTTATAGCAAGAAGTTTAAGCCCTATGACCCTATCCATTGGATTATATAAAGCGACAGTAAGTGAATGAGTTAAGACACAGTTCCCTATTACATATATTTATTTTGACTAACAAAGTAACAATCAAGATCATGAATATTATTGGTCATATCATTCACAGATGTCAGTACTTGTTTTGGAGGACATAGTGGTGGCCGGTGGTGGTGGGCCACCGCTCTCCGGCGCTGCTGTCAAAGCTTTTGTATTCTTTATATTCCATTAAGGAAAGCTTTTGTCGTAGTGGCTTTTTTATAGCTATGGGTCCATTGCACTCCCTAAAACTGCGTCAAAGCTATAAAATCAAGAGCTAAGCGGCTACGTTGTATGTATTAGGGTTGTACAGATGCAGAAATGAATTCTTATTTGTCTATCATTATTCCATGAAAACGAACTTTGAAATAGTAATTGTTTTGGAGATTGGACGATTAAAAAGTAAGAAAAATTTCGAATTTATGTGAACAACATTTTATTATGAAGATATGTTGTTGAAAATGAGTTTGAAAAAAAAAATCTGAAATAATAATAGACAAATAGGAGCGAATTAAAAAGTGCGTGGATTTGACTTTTAAATATGTAATTTTCAAGAAGAAAATAAGACAAATAGAGGTGAATAAAAATTCGTGGATTTGACTTTTAAGCCCCCACTTGATACATTTTTATCTCATTAAAATGAAAAATATGACCGTTATCTATCTTATCAACATTTAAATTCCAATTTTCTATCTCTTGTGTGGTCCCCCAACAACGACTATATTTTTCATTCTCATTCTACAATAATTGGGCTCAAACAGGGCCAAAATATGTAATTTTCAAGAAGAAAATAAGTTAAAAAAATATAAATTTTTATTAATTTTATTTACTAGTTTAGTTTGAAAAAATATTCAATATTAATTTAAACTCTAATAACTTATTAGTATTTTGTAATATCAGAACAAAAACTTCAATTATGTTAATTTTTAGCTGAAGCGTGTAATTAAATTATTTATTAGTTGAAGGCCGCAACAAAGTCCACGATAAATTCTAATTTCTAATCGTCATTTTCAAATATTAAATCAAAAGGTTCCTTAAATTTCTTTAGACATTTCTTAAATATTCCGAATTTCATTTAAAAAAAAAAATTAAGCTTATTTTAATGGAAATCTCAATAACGTTTTCGAGACATTCCATAGAGATTTGCTTTATCAATCTTTAAATCTTGCTTAGCACAAACCCGATATATACATGCTACTGTACAATATTGATTGATAACATTTTATTTGACATCATTGTATCCATTCATTTCAAAAAAATTATTTTTTATATTACATGATTGACAAGACATGATTGTCAATCATTATTGTAGAAAATGAATTTTTTAAAATGAACGATGATGCCGATTAAGAATATATATACATAGTGGGGGATGGGGGTGGAGGACAGACTTTGATGCCAAGCTAAGCATTCGACACTAGGTTTGTGAATAGCCTAATAATTGGATGGCCTTTTAACTCCCCATGTTACTTTAAAGGATATTTCTATTGGTAATATAATTTAGTGGATACTTATTTTGATGGTTTGTCTTCACTTCCTTAAATACAGGTAAAGCTTATGTTAGTGATTGTTTATTTGAAAGAGAAATTTATATGGCCATGCTATTTGTATTATTTGAAAGAAAAATTTATAGGGTCATGTTATTTGTATACAAGGATTGACATCTCGGAATACAAACCCTCTCACAAGAGGGGGGCTCACGATTTTTTTACTGGTCGTGGGCCCCCATTTTTGTGAGGGGGTCTGAAAATCGTGGACCCCCTCTTGTGAGGGGGTCTGTACATCGAGGTGTCAACCCCGATGTACAAATAGATTTTTCCAAATTTATATTACTTTTAACAACTTTCATTATATAATGCACTAATTACTTATTGTGTTACAATTAAGAAGATCTTAGGAGGGAAAATGTTTTCAATCCCTTCTAACTATTTTTATTTTCAACTAAATCTACATAACAATAAATAAAGATTATTCATATGAATTTGGCTTTGAAGTCATTTTATTGTCATCCTACTTTTAAAGCATTTAGTTCTTCGATTTCTGATTCATATGCATTTCAAGACTGGCCAAATTTCAAGGAACGATTCTTGAATAGATGCTATGATAAAAGATTCATGTGGGATGTTCTCAAGTTTTACACGTGCGATACATGTTCATCATGAAAGTGGAATTTTTTTTTTCAAAATTCTAGCATTTTTCAAGAGTTCATTTACCTATAGTAGAGTAGCAATTAGTAAGTTAAGAAGAAAGTGCACCCGCTTAACTTTTTTAATTTATCTTTAATAATGTCCATCCACCTCATTAAGTATGTATCCTATTTACATGTCCTATGGATTCACACTTTGTAATGAAGATTAGCAACTTTGTTCATTACCTTAATATTTGATGTCACGTTAATTACATCTAAATGATTAATATAAATAATAAATCTATGCTTAGGCCTAATATTTTTATATAGTCTATATACAACAAGATTGATAATAGTAAATGATGCAGCTAACCAATCAAAAAGGCTGTTCGTTTAAAGCCAAAAGTAACGTGTAATGGAAAAAGGGTCAACTTCATTTTTGGTCTCCAAACTTTCAGTGAAATCTCAATTGGGTCATCCAATTTTAATTTGTCTCAATTAGATCACCGTACTTCAATTTACTTTCAACATTAATTACTTTATTAACCCTTGATACTAAGCGATTGGTCACAATCCTACGTAAAAGTTAGAAATTGACAGTAGCATGATGTGTATCAAGTTTCCAAATAACAAGCTACCTAATCATATCGTGACTACAAAGTTCGAGAGTAAATTACATTTAAAAATTGATGGTGATTCACTTGCGAGAGCATACTTATAGCTCTATTCATCATCAATTTTAAGATTCTATTAAAAAAACGAAGTAACCATGTGGCGTATTTACCTACAAAGAAGGGCTAGCGGAGGATCATGTCGTTAAGCTTGAACTAATGGAGTGACTAACATTTAAAGTAAGTTGAAATTGATTGATAACGTGATTGCAGCAAATTAAAGTTTGATTACCTAATGGCGACTTAACTGAAGTTCGGTTACCAAAATTAAAATTGACCAAATTGAGAACACTTATTTAAGATACAAAACATTTGTTTTTGTCTCGTTTACTTACATTCCATCTAAAATATTAAAAAGCAATCTTATCTTGTACATTTACGTTTAATCTAACCCGGGGAGTTGGAAGCAACTAGATTTATTTTAATACCTTTTTTTGGCATTTTATTATCATTTTGTTTATTAGTTGTTATTGGGTGCTATTTTTTTTTCTTTTTTTTTTTTATGTAAGTACTTGTAGCCGCTATCCGTGAGTGCGCATTGGATAAATCTCGCTCCATTTACAGTAGCCTGCAAACCACACAGGAAAGATAAACCGCACAGGCAAATCCGATGCGACAGGCTCAACCGAAAAAGTATTGGCAGAGAATTTGAACTCGTGACATTCAATCTCTGTATTCACGGTTCACCTGCTCCACCAACTCGACTACCCTCGAAGGGATTTATTGGGTGCTTTTTTATTATTTCTTAGGAGTGCAGAAGTTTAAAAAAAAAAAAAGTTTCAATCAAGTCGATAACTGGTTACATTCATTTATCTATCACATGGCCTCGCACTGTGTTCTTTGGTTTGGCTCAATTGAAGTACATAGAAAATTTGAGTGTTTTTTTCCCTCTAAATTTATATAATTATATCCAAGTCAGCATTCGACGAAATTTATCGCACACACATTCATTAATTCTCTTACAATTTTGCTAGATCACTAAAGCAGATAAAAAGGTAAAATTAAATACAAACGATTAAGTTAAATGATTTTTTTATTAATTTTTTTTTTTCCCTTTCTTGAATCTTACAAATGCATGTTAGCTTTTCGACCACCTGAGTTGCCTGGGAACTCCCTCGATAGGAAAATTAGACAAGAGCATAAAATCATTATTGTTAGGAATCATTGCATTTTTTGTTTTTCACAACTACAGAGTAACCAGACAAAGAAAAAGGTACATTTTATTTGTTTAAATAAAGTAGTGGGGGCATTATTTGAATTAGGCACGTTCATGTTTTTGTAAACAATATGTGGGGTAAGATAAAGGGGCAAAAAGCTCAATATAGATATTTATAAGAATTCCCAGATGTAATTATTGGTTAAATTGGAAAATAGGTGGGCCTTCCACATTAAATTCAAATATATGACTCAAAGTATCTCACTATTAATAAATCTATTAATAACGCGTCCATCCAATAGACTCTCTAAATATAAAATATTCTATGTTTTCGAGGGTAAATTCTTGAAATTATGTTTGAAAAACTAGAATATTGTTCCTTATAATGATCGCATTCAACAAGTAGAAGATTCCAAAGCTTCATTTCATGAATTATTCGAACCATCTTTACTTTATTGACCATTGACATTTGCATACGTATATTTTAATTAAAAAGAAAAATGAAAAATAACAAGTGTTTTCTCAAAAAATGTAAAATAAAGAGTTTGTTGAAGTGTATAAAAAAATTATTCTTTAAGTTTAAAGTTGTTGTCTATCATGCGTTCAATGATCTTTAGAAATAAAGAAGCAATTCTTGAATTTTTTTCACACGTCATCTGTTAGAAACATAACTTCTCATCCGACTCGTGGAGTGTTGCTCTTTTCTCCTTCTTTAGTGATATATGTATGTTCGAACAATTGTTTTTTTATTTTTATAACACATTGATATTTATGTGACTTGAGCTACTTGTTTCTTCAAGAATTAGAGTTTGATTCGTTTTAGTTATTGTTATAATATATGATTCATATAGAGTGAAACATATATTTACTAGAATAAGTAAGTCGATGTTGAAACGGAGCGGATTGACAGTATCAACCTCTGGGCTAGTAATTTACCGTTTGTTTGCCAAGGACACTTAATAGGTTGAGGGTGCAGGGGCAGGTCCCTCTTGTTATGGCACATGGGTATTTTTGAAATCCTTTTTCCTTAAAGTCTTGTAGATGCCACAAAGTCATGTATGGGCCAAAGTTAGCATATATATATATATATATATGATGTAATCCTATTATTCATAAAAAGAAAATATACAAATCATAGTCACTTCAATCCCGTGGACATAGGCCAATTGTCAAATAATGTAGATCTCTGTTTTTTTTTATCTTCTTCATTGATTACATATTATTCATAAATATTATTGCACAAATCACAACATTTGGTATCAGAGTTCAGGTTTACAATGTCTGAGATTTCTTTTGTGAAGACGTGCTCAAGTTACTGTCTGTTTGCTAGGGAGGCTTAATAGGTTGGATTTTTCCTTAAAGTCTTATATGGACCCTAAAGTCGTGTATGGGCCAAGGTTAGTATATATGATGTAATCTTATTATTCACCCAAAAAATATACAAATTATAGCCGCATTAATCACAACAACTAGTGTCAGAGCTCAGATTTACAATGTCTGGGATTTCTTCTACGAAATCTGATGTGCTCAAGTTCGATGGAACTAGGAATTTTGGATTATGGCAGAGGAGGGTTAAAGATTTATTGGTGCATCAGGGCATGGTGAAGTCGTTATACAGAATATAGTAGACATGGATGACACAGATTGGGAGGAACATGAAGCGAAGATTGTGGCAACTATCAGGTTTTCCGGATGATGACGTGATGTATCATGTCATTGATGAGGAATAATTGACTAGAAATTGGTTGAAGCTGAAGAGTCGGCATATGTCCAAGTCATTGACGAACAAGCTTCATCTTAAGCATAAATTGTATGGCTTTAAGATGACAAAAAGGCTCAGATTTGAGCCAACATATCAACGTATTCAACTAGATTATTAGTGATCTGAAGGGACTTTAATTGAAATTGAAAGATGAAGGCAAGGCATTAATGTTATTGAATTCTATAAATGCATTAGCTATGTACAAAAGTTTAGTTACGACTTTAATGTGGGGAAAAGAAACACTGGAGTTGGAGGAGGTCATAGGTATCCTATTAGGTTTTCATCAGAGGAAGAAAACCAATAATGAGAGTTATCATGGTGAAGGGCTTGTGGTCGAGGATAATTGTGACCGTGGAGAAATAAGTCTCGGAATGGATTGAGTGACGACAAATCTTGATCTAAGTGCAGGAAGAGAAAGGACATACGGTGCTATAAGTGTGGGAAATATGGACACATAAAGTGGGATTGTTCAGGACATACAGTGCTATAATTTAGTGTCTAGTTACCAATGATGCTTACTAGGTTGGGATGCAGGGCTAAACCTCCGTGTTACGGTACATGAGTATTTTTGAATTTATCTTAAAGTCTTGTACATGCTCTAAAGTCGTATATGGGTCAAGGTTAGTATATATATGATGTAACCCTATTATTCAAATACACACACACACACACACATACATACAAATCATAGCTGCTTCACTCCATAGACGTAGGCCAAATTTTGAACCACGTAAATCTCTATTTGTTTTTTTCTTCATTCATTACATATTATTCATCACTATTGTTGCACAAATCACAATAGATATGGTACGTTTACACTTCTTGTAGTCTTCGAAATCTTCGCCGTGCAACTAAGAAATCAAGAGGCGATAATTAACATACCCTAATTAATACGTGAATTTATTTTTGGGTAAATGGCACTTATGCACTACCAGGAACGATGCCCTTCGTATGCACAAGTAAGAAACTTTCGAAAAGTTTGCCCATTTTATATTTGTATACGCGAACGAGAGGAATTTTTCTTAACCTCCAAGAAAATATAGCAAAGGAAGGGATAAAGACCATTGAACTTATAATCTATACAATTGTATCTTATTTGAAAACCTTGCAGAGTAAAGACCAAAAAAATGAAACATTAAACCTCAAAGCAAAATGCATCAGCAGCAGCCACATCCACTTGCAGAATGTCTTGTATCCTCCGTCAAGCCACTAATCTGATTGACGCAAAGCCCAATTTGCCCATTCTAATGCATGAAGATTTCACGTGAATAACTATATCAGTGTTAGTGGTTTATATCTCAATAACATTTGTAAAATTGATCCTTCGATTTATAACATGATCACGAAATCTAATGTGTAGATCATCGTACTTTATGGTATTAGATGCGACTCTGTTTAGGAGTTGCCAATACAATACTAATTACGTAGGATGTGAATCATATGAAAATTGGTGGATGTATTAAAGATATGATTCAACGCTCTTTGATAGTAAGGAATATGTCTCATAACCAATTGGACATATTAGATGAAGGGGTTTTATTTTACGTTGATTAAAAATTAACGATCCCGTCATATTGGTTACTTTGACACATTGCAAGATCACTATTTATGACATCCGGCCCTGGTTTGATTTTCATTTTTCAAAACTCATTTTCAATCACACATTTCATACAACCAACAATTCTTCTCAACATTTTAATTACATATTTCATTAATTTTTATTAAAATATATTAAAAATCTAATTTTTAGCTAAATCAGTATGTGCTTAATATGAATAAATTAATTAATTCAACTAGTGAATACATTAAAAATGATTTTATTTTACGTTGATTAAAAATTAATGATCCCACCATATTGGTTACCTTGACACATTGTTAGATGACTATTTATGATAACCAGTTATGATTTGATTTTCATTTTTCAATCACATATTTCATACGATCAACAATTCTTCTCAACATTTTAATTACACATTTCATTAACTTTTATTAAAATATATTAAAAATCTAATTTTTAGCTAAATCATTATGGGCTTAATATGAGTAAATTAATTAATTCAATTAATGAATACATTAAAAAGGATTTTAGTTTATTATTATCTTGATTGGAGCTAATAATTGATCTTGATCGCTGAACATTTCGCGCGCTCTCTCTCTCTCTCTCTCTCTCTCTCTATGGTGTTGTTGGGAAAGTTCAGCTACTATAATGGAATGGGTGGTGATACTATATGCCTTGGCAACCACATAATGGTCGCCGATATGCTATTTTCATCAACTAATTTATAATTGGTCATTAAAGGATTCTACATAGAATTTTATTAATTCATATATATTTATAAGATAAACTTATTATATCTACAATTATTGTTTGGTGATCATTGTTTTGGGTTTATGCAGCAGAGAGCACACTCGACTATTTTCCCACATTGCCGACAATAGTGGAGGCCTTCAATATGCATTTCACCATCCATCGACGTCTCTCAATCCCGCGTTAGCGAGTTTTTGTCTTGCCATTGGCTTCTCACAATCCATTCTTATTTTTTCTTCTCGTCCCGCTTTCTACCACTGATTTCAATATCACCGCAACACCACGATAAGTCGGCAACCACCATGGCAAGCTCCATTCACCTAATTTTTGTCCATGTCGTTCGTGTCCCAACTGCGCGTGGATATAACACTAACGTCTACAAGAATTTAGACTATATTTCTCAATTCCACTTTTTATTCTTCCCATACAATCCCAAATAATACATTACGAAGAGTCACATTTTAGAGATCTCAAATGAGTGGAGTTACTGTTCTCTCTCTCTCTCTCTCTCTCTCTTTGGTTGTGGGCTTTGGTGGACTCAACTTTCTAGGTTTGTGCGCATGAGTAGCTTCATCGTTTAAGAAAAAATGGAAAAGAGCATGATATAGCAGCCTGATACAACTTGTGTCATTTGTTAAAAAGCAACTTATTTAATTCATCTACATGCACTCATCAATTAAACATTAGTGAAGTTTCTATCTCATTAAAAAAATTTCAACAACCAAAAATGAAAAGTAAACTCCCTTGATCTATTGCACAACTAGTATGGTGTAGTTATAAATTCAATTTGTGAAGCAATTTTCTAATTATCGAGCAAAATTGTAAATAAAAATTTGTTAAGTTACTCTCTTCTTTCTCGATTAAACTCAAATTATAGTACAAATCTATGTAATTCATTGTAAGCCCCAATTAAGTTGGAAACCACCCGAGTCATGATAGGTGCTAATCGATTGGAAGGTGATGAAGGATAGGGAATGCTATCACGACAAGATGGTTCTGATTGCTGAACATGGAGGTTAAGGTTTGAATAAATTGTAAAAGAAGAAAAGATGTATTGTTCAGTGTTTACAGAGTGGAACCTCAGAAATTCAAGCAAAACAATGAAGCATGATTAGTATTTGAAATTGAAATGTTTATATCAACAAATGGGGACTTTCAAGAAGGTCTTGAGGAAAAAATAAATTCAGAACCCCATGTAAGTGTAAATATTTCCATTAATGATCAAACAAACATAACTTTAACTTTTCAAGTTAGCTTCATGAAATAGTCTTTATGTTCTCTTTACCATCGTGTTCGGTTCATAAAGTGGGCTAGCAGCCTTGATGAACAAAGAAATTTGATTGGCTAGCAGGTTGTTGTTCAAAATTGATAAAATGGATGTGGGATGAAAAAATGGGATTGATGCCATATATTTGAACTATGTGACCTCATGTTCACAGAACCATGTGGTCGCATAGACCAATACCCGGACTTGAGGCCCCAATATTGATTTAACTATGCGGTCACATAGGATTGGCCTACGTGACCTCATAGGTAAATTTTTTGAACCTTTTTTCCTGTTGTGTTTTCTTAATTTGGTGGCTTTTCATACATTTTTAGCACCATTTCGTAGAAGACATTTGAGGGCTATAAATAGGTGATCCATGTTCAAGGTAAAATGATGAAAAATCATTATTGAACAATATATATTCCACAAAGCATAGAAATTAATCCATTTCTTCTTCATATTCAAATTTCTTTATTGTGTTCTTCAAGTTTTGGAGGATTTCACTTAAAGTTTTGAGTGTTGAATCCTTTACAAGACTTGTTTAATCATGCAAACCATTTGTCTTAATCCCTACAAACATTATTTCAATCTGAGAGAGGGCAAATATAGTTTGATAACAACAATATCATGTACAAGCCATCGCTTGTTCGTTTTCAAATCCAATTCCTGGTTTGATGTTTAGTTCGTTGCTTTCATTAGTGATATTCATTTTTTCTGGTTTTGGTTCGTTGTTTTATTCTTCGATCCCTCAAGTAGAAGCCATCAAATTTCCAACCAACATTCTCAAACTATATTTTTTGCAATGGAGAACGAAAGCAATGGATCACTTTGATGGAACAAATTTCATAGCGTTAAAGATAAACTGAAGTTTCTACTAACAATGTTAAAGATTTTTTACTTACTTGTTCTAGAATTGACGCTACTGCCGGAACCAACAAATAGAGAAATCGATGCGGTGAGGGTCGAAAGACAAAAGCTCCAAGAAGATGAACTCATATGCTGCGATTACATTCTAAATGCATTATCGGATAGGTTATGATCTCTACACCAACAAAATATCGGCAAAGGAAATCTGGAATGCTTTGGAGAATAATTACAAAGTCGAAGAAGAAGGTACTAAGAGATTTTTAACTCAAGGTACTTTGATTTCAAATTTCTAGAGAATATTCTCTTTCTTCCCCAAATTTAAGAATTGCAAGTGCTTGTCAACAAGTTGAAGGAGGTCAAGATTGAGATTCTGGAAACTTTCTAAGTTGAAGCAATCATTGCTAAACTTCCTGAAATTTGAAAAGGATACTGAAAGAAAATAATGCTTAGTTCGGAAGACTATTCTTTGGAACATCTTCGAATTGAGCAAGAGTCTATGACAAGAGACAAGAATGATAATTATTATGAAAGCACTTCAAAAATCAATACCGTGGAGAAGACCGAACCTTCTACTAAATCCAACAAGAGAAGGCATTTAAGGAACTTTAACAATTCCAAGAAGAAGATCAAATGTGGTTGTTTCGTGTGTGCAAAATATGGACATTATGCAAAGAATATCGATACCGGAAAAGAAACAACTCCAAAAGAAAAATAAACTCCATTAAGGAAGACAAAATTGTGGCCATCGTAAGCAAAATCAATGATATCAAGGGAAAGGTTCCCGATTGGAGGTATAATACGTGCACAAAATACATGTATCATCTGATAAGTCCTTATTCAAGACTTATTATGAAGTTGATGGAGAACAAGAGATTCAGATGTGTAATGAGGTTCAATCCAAGGTATTTGAAAAAGGAAATGTGGATATCATCTTTACTTTCGGAAAAATTGTTACCTTGACAAATGTAATACATATTCCTGATATGAATAGGAACGTAGTGGAAATCTCTTAGAAAAATTGGGCATAAAATGTGTTTATGAATCCTGTAAACTTGTACTATCCCTAAATGAGAAATTTGTTGAAAAGGACTATTTCTGTGAAGGAATAGTCAAGCTTTGTATTGTCGACAAATCTTTTAGTAATAAAGTTGACTTTGCTTATATTGTTTATTCGTTTACTTTATGGTATGCTAGATTAGGTCACATAGGTAAGAGACCATAAAAAGAATGTTAAAATGTGACTTAATATCACAAATGAAAATGATGCATTTAAATGTGAAACTTGTGTAGAATCTAAATGACTAAGAGACCATATCAAAGTGTAAAAAGAACTACTAGTATTCTAGAACTAATTTATTTGGATATATGTGAATTGAATGGCATGTTAACTAGAGGTGGTAATATGTATTTCATTACTTTCATTGCTGATCTTTCTAGATATATGTATGTTTATTTGATGAAGTATAAACATGAAGTATTTGATATGTTTAAGGTATATAAAAATGAAGTTGAAAATTACCCAAGTAAGAAAATAAAGGCTCTAAGAAGGGATAGAGGAGGTGAGTACTTTTCTAGTGATTTTAATTCTTTTTGTGAACAACAAGACATAATTCATCAATGTTTTGTTCATAGGACACCCGAACAAAAGGTTTGACTGAAAGAAAAATAGAACTTAGTTGAAATGATTAAGGCCATGTTGATTTATGCTAAGTTGTCATTTAATTTATGGGGTGAAGCGTTGTTGAGTGCATGTAGGATATTAAATAGGATTCCTTCTGTTGATTGTTCTCTTAATATCTTTAAGGCTAGACTAGAAGTTAAAGGTTATCGACAAAAAGAAGGAATATACTATTTTGATACTTATGCACTCGTAGTTAGAATAACATCAATTAGGATATTATTTGCATTAGTTTCGATATATGACTTACATGTTTATAAAATGGATGTCAAAACGACATTCTTGAATGAGGATCTTGATGAGGAGATACCATTTCGGGTATCAAAGTTACTAAAGCTAGTAGATGTTATCACTTAAGTCAATCACACTATATTGAGAGTGTGATAGATAAATTCAAACATTTGAACATAAAAGAATCTAATACCCCTCTTAATCTAGGTTTAAAGCTAATAAAGAATGATGAAAGAGAAATTGCTCAACTAGAGTATGCAAGTGCTATCGGGAGTCTTATGTACGCTGTTCAATGCACAAGACTAGATATAGCATTTGCAATTAGTAAACTTAGTAGGTTTACTACTAATTCGAGCAGTGATCATTGGAAAGTCATTGTAAGAGTTCTTGGATATTTAAAGAAAACAAAGAACTTAGGTGTGCAATACAATAAATTTTCGACTGTATTAGAAGGATCTACAGATGCTATTAGATATCTAGCACGGGTGAAAGCAAATCTACTTCAAGTTGAGTGTTTACTCTTGGAGGAGGAGTTGTTTGCTTGGAAATCGAAGAAGTAAGCATGTATAATACACTCAACTATAGAATCTGAATTTGTAGCATTATCAGAAATCGGGAAAGAAGTTGAGAAGCTTAAAAATCTACTTTATGATATACATTTGGGACAAAAGAATACATCTTCGATATCTATCATGTGTGATAGTCAATCTACACTAGCAAAAGCATACAATGAGGTTTATAATGGAAAGTCTAGACATATGAGTCGAAGATATGACTACATAAAGAAACTAATCAAAAGTGAAATAATTTTCCTAAATTATGTAAAGTCAATGGAGGACTTAGCGGATCCATTAACTAAACCTCTAAATATAGATTTAGTGACATCTACTTCGAGTATAATGAGGTTGAAGCTCTTGAACTAAAAGTCCATCAATGATAGCAACCCCACCTATCATTACTCAAAACGAAATCCACGGGTTCAAAGGGTAACAACAAGTCATTCGATATATGGATAGTTTTAGCATTATGTAATTTGCAATAACCCTATTCTAGTTAAATAATACTGGTAGTTATTGAAGTGATGGTTGATCTTTAAGCTCTTAATGAAGTTCAGTACTAAATACAAATATCTCTAAAAAGTAACAAAGATACTGGAAGAATTTCACCTAGATAAACTTCGAGGTGGTGCCGCCTCAATACAGAGTTGGAGTTTCTCTCTTAAAAGTTTATTGAAAAAATGATAAGCGTAAGGCCATAATAGCGCTAAGCGAGTATGCAAAATTTGAGAACACGT
>CAIGRL010295533.1:0-20560 GCA_903798325.1 Fraxinus xanthoxyloides
CTGTTTAAAAGTTGATTTTACACATTCTACATCTTGTATGTAATTTTATTCAGGCTGAAGATGTTCCCCAGGCAGTTGGTGAGTAGAAAAATCAAAAGAGGGCTAGCATGGGAGAGTTTCCAAATGAAGTTTTCTGTGATGTTTTAGTAAAACGACTGTCGAGACAGAGAGGAGAAAATGCTGTTTTCAATTTTAATTGTGAGACTTTCTTTTGTTATTCATTTCATGGTTGGACAATCGATTTTCATGTCTTAAGTTAAATCGTGGCTCGGATACCACTTTAGCATTGTGAAACTCGAGTTCATAACAGACTCGATTAAGAGAAAATTCAATAAACTATAATTTAATCGACTGAATCAGTGGAAAAGATTGTCAAAAATCAAGAATAGATGAACTGCCAGTGTTGATTAAGCCCTCTGACTCGGTTAAACTGGGTCAAACCCTTCGACCCTTAATCCTTTAACTTTTTCGATTCAATTTCGGGAAGGATTTAAAAACACTGGGTGTGTAACGCCCATTAACTGACATAAAAGTTAGTTCTGCTGCTTCTCCTTTGCTTCTTAAGCATTGTACGGTCAGTTTTCTGTGTACTGCAGCAAAATTTTCTGCTCATTTTTTGCTTACAAAATGGAGCCCAAAAATGCCATCAAGAATTCTCAATTCTTCAAGAAACTAGCAAAAACTCGAAGAAAAACCATAATCCTCATTGTATTTCTCCCAATTGTGGCACTTCTGATTGCTCTACTTTTCAAGCATCCGTCGTCATCATCAAGAATTGATCATCAACCGTTGATTCAATCTCCGCCACTAATCGGGCTGCATTTATTCATCAAGAAAGCCTGTGCCACTACACTATACCCCTCTTTATGCTTATCCAGCGTAGCCTCCATTCATGGCTCAAAGAATGCCACCAGTTTCCGTCGAATTCTCGAGGTGGCAATTAATCAAACATTTGGACATGTGAAGGCAACAAAACGTGATATCTTGGCTCATTTTCAACACCAAGATTTGAATTCACAGGAAAAGAATGCACTGAAAGATTGCATGGAAATGTTGGACCAAACCCTTTATGAACTTGCACAAGCAGTTGAAGATTTACGAGTTTCTCCCCCATCTTATGTTCGAATATCATATGGGAACATCAAAACCCTATTGAGCGCAGCCATGACTAATGAAAACACCTGCATTGATGGGTTTTCAGACCTGGAAGAACTGAATTCGTTTAACCAAACGGGTCACAAAGAACATCTTCAGAATTTGTTAACTCCAATTTCTCGCATGATCAGCAATAGTCTAGCCATGATCAAATACGTGGAGAACAAAGCCCAGAAACAAAATCTCAAGAAACCTAGAATTCTGAGTACTAAATTACCAGAAAATGATGAGTTTAAAGACTGTGTTCATCAGAGGAGAACGATGCAGGTACTAAGTCCCTTACATGTTTTATTTTCATATTTAAGCAATGCGGGGTTCTTTCGTGAGAACACCAACTTGGAATCGGACCATCTGTTTGAGCTTTCGGCAAATCAGATTTCTCATTTCAGCCTGTTGGGTTCTCATACACCTCAAGTTAATATGTATTATTTTCGTATTGAAATGATCGGAATTTTTACTTTTAATCCTAGGAAACTACAAACAGATTAAGGCCAGATGTGATTGTGAATTCAGACGGCACAGGAAATTACACAACAATTGGTGAGGCAATTGCAGTGGCACCAAATATGAGTATGAACAGATTTGTTATTAGGATCAAGGCAGGAATTTATAAAGAAAATGTGTTGATTCCAAGAGAGAAGATTAATATCATATTAGTTGGAGATGGTATGAACTCAACAATTATCAGGGGATGGAGAAATTTTGCTGATGGCTTTTCTACCTTTGCATCAGCCACCTTAAGTAAGTCTCATTTAACTTCTCTGTTTCTAATTTATTCGTCTACATTCTTGCGAAAGTGAGAACTAAAATATTTTTTGCGTTATAACCCCGTCGGGCACGTTGAGATCTACGGCATATCATACCGTATTTTCGATTTTTGGCGTTATAACCAAGATTTTGGCGTTAGCAGAGTTTGTAGGTTATTTATTGCATTTTGGTGTGTGTATCGTGTTGTCAACCGTAGCCAGGCCTGGACGCCATGGTCCTGGGCAGCCTGCCTGTTTCCGCACCACTAAGATGGGTCGTGCTCTGCTTTTACGAGCAACTTTCTTCACAACATTACCATCCTTTCCGTGGTGGCGTATGTGAATAATACAAACCAATTTGATGAATCAAACAAAAGAGAAGAACTAAGAGATGGAGCAAGAAAATCGATTACAGGGGTCTCCAAAAAATAGGTTTCCAATGAAATACACAAGAAACCTATAAAAGAAGGAAACTAAATATTATGCAATGATATTATATAAGGCTTACAGCGTAAACATCAATAGTATTTGTTCGTAGGGCTCTTATTTGAACATAATCACTCCAAATTACATTAACTCTTATCTTTTTAATCTTTGCAGCTGTGGTGGGAGACAAATTCTTAGCTACAGACTTAACAATCATAAACACATCAGGTCCAGAAAAGCACCAAGCAGTTGCTCTAAGAGTAACCTCAAATGCTGCATTCTACCGTTGCGAGATCATTTCCCATCAGGACACACTCTATGCCCATTCCCTCCGGCAGTTCTACCGTGAATGCTCGATTCAAGGCACGATAGATTTCATCTTCGGTAATGCAGCAGCAATTTTCCAGAACTGTTCAATACTGGTACGAAAACCGAATCCCGGCCAGAGGAACGTCATCACGGCTCAAGGACGAGAAGATCCAAACCAGAACACGGGCATTTCACTGCAGAATTGCACGATTGAGGCTGCCCCGGAATTCAACACGACAGAGAGGAAAAACTTCGTTACATACTTGGGAAGGCCATGGAGGAATTACTCTAGGACTAATATAATGAATAGTTATATGGGTGACCTTATACACCCACAAGGATGGTGCAAGTGGGACGTGTATAGCAATTTGGGCACGGTAGATTACATGGAATACTTAAATTCTGGGCCAGGTTCAGACACAAAACATAGGATTTCATGGTCAGGGTATAGGAAGAATTGCACTGAAGATATAGCAAAGAAATTTAGCGTCAAAAAATTCTTGCATGGAGCAGAGGATTGGTTGCAGTCTACAGTTCTCCCTCTTTTCGATGGCCACGGACTAATCAATAAGACAGAAATGCTATGTTTGGTCCAGGTTCGAGAATCCCCTCCCTTCTTCAACTCTGTCCCGAAAGAGTAACTTGGACGAATTTAGTTTACACTAAAAGTGAGAAAAGTATATAACTCTAGTTTCTTCTCATACATGTTCATTTTATTTTTTTTCTTTTTCCAATTACTGCAACATTTTGTCATTGGAAAAATTGGATTGATAGAAAATGTATGAATATCTAGGATGATTATGTTTGCTTAATTTTGGTTTCTAGAGCATAAACCATTGAAGGTCTCGAGATTTAATTGATTATACATGGTGATTTTGCAATAACTTAAAATTTTAGATGAAATAATTAACGTAGGACGAGATCAATTAACATGCCATCACTCTGTTAGATATTTTTCATCATTTTACATGTTCATCTTTTGTTTTGCGAATGTTTTGCTGCCCTGACTAGTGTTTGCCGCTACGCAATAGGGAACGACCTATTCATTTCAAGGGACACGCTTATTCATTCATTTCGTGACTTTGTTGGATAGGGAAGAAACATACCTTAAAATATAACGATTTTCGTGCCTTGAAGTTCATTAGTTTTTGCCAGATTTTCTTACATATTTCCCAACACACTCCTTATATAATAATTCACATATCAATTCGAAAAATAAATCTAGCAGATGTCTGAGTCATGTTGTGTAAATTATAATTAAATAGAAATAAGTAATGAATAATTGAGCTTGACCAATTTTTCTCATAGTCGTTATAGCCTAGTTGGATTGATGGCAACACTGCCGACTTTACTCCCATTTTCAACTTTTAATTAAATGCTGCTCATATGATGGAAGAAGAACATTAAAAACTTTTAATTATTTGCTAATTCTGCTTATGGGCTAGATTACGATTATAAGTTTTTCCATACCAACTGAAGCTTAAAGTCAAAATTAGATGAGTTTTGTTTGTCAAGAGTTTGGTTAAACTCCATTAAGGGGTAGTTGTAGTTGGATTTACTTAATTTTTGACCTTTTTTTAAAAAATAAAAAATAAAAAATAAATGATGAAGTTAGATGATTAGAAAACAGTTTTAAAATATTTATATTGTGTATTGAATTCTATTAATCTGGTTATGTTTCTAAAAAGTTAAAATGCGTTGAATCTGCTTAATTATGTTGAATTTGTATCCCAATCATAATCAAGACAAATAACTACCATGCAAAGTCGAATAATTGGATTCATGTACATTTGTCAATAAAACACATTATACATGGTATCCAGACAAAGAGATAGATTAGATTCTTCGTTGTTCTTTTCGATTTATACTCTATTTGTCATGTTTGATGTAAAAGTGAGTTGAACTATGTCGTTCGAGACTTGTTTGATCCAACATAGGTCTGTAGTTGTTTCATTGGTTAGTTTGTCTAGAGAGGTGAGTCATCCCATGCAAACATTTTTTTTCTTAAAAACGAACTTGAAAATTTAAAAAAAATATGTTGGACGGGGGCGACTTGTGCACTAAATTACTAAGATTCTGATATATTCTATACAACTAGTTATGAGAAACGACCCAATATTAGTACATTAAATTAGATAGAGAATGATAAATATTACTCTTCGCGTCTCATTTATATAGTCTGACTTTCGTTATTTTTTGTCCTAATTATATAATCATTTTCTTTATTGAGAATGTTTTATTTTATTTATTTATTAATATGCCCTTATTTAATTTGCCTATTTAAATCAATTTTTCACATTTAAACTTGAAATTGTACAAATATAAAGATACATACTTTTTGAAATCATTCATATACATACACACATTCAATTTTTTTACTACTTTAAACTAATAATTTACCACTAGTTGTTGATAATTAAATAATTTTTTTGACAAAAATTGTTTTTTCAATAATATTAAATAGGATTTATTAATTCATGTGAGAAACAAAATCAGTCAATATAAATGGGACGATGAGTACAAAATATGGTTCATTGCATTCCAAATTGTTTGGCAGGTTCAATAATGAACTATAATAAAGACATTCCACTTTAATTGAGATTGGAGTCGATTTTGGTTTGATATAGGTAGTCAATTGTGGAAAAAAAAAAAAGCCTTATATATTTATATTTAAAAGCACGAAAGAAGAAATCCAACACGACTTGCCTTCTCAAAAAGATCGACTCATGACATAGCTCATACTAGACAGCAAGATGGCTCAACTCGTATTAACATAATTGGTGCCTATTTGATTTAGAGTTTAAGAAAAGTGATACTTTTGGAAAATGCGTTGTTAAAAAAAAAAAAAAAGTTATAGATTCACGTACAAAATAATTTTATTAAAAAATTATGTGATTGAAAATAATTTTTTTTAAAATAAAATAAAATTGAAGAATATGTGCCAATATGAATTTGAAATTTGTTAAAGGCGGCTAGTAAGGGTCCCACATACCTACTACTTTACCAAAAATCTCATTTCCATGCACGCCAACGAAGTTTCTCAATGTAAGTCGGTTGAGTCCTTGACAAGAAACAACACAATATTAACATGTTAGAGATGATGCCCCCACCTACTGCATTGGGGCCCCATCTACTATATCTTGGTTATACTATCATTATAATTTATACTAATCTTTTTAAAATCACTTGAATATAGTTTAAAGATACATATAAATGATTACATGTATTGAAGAAATTGTATGAATATGTCTAAACATATAATATTTATATTTCAAAAGAATCTTCCTACGAACGTAGTTATGAAATATTATCAATTGAGTTTTTGGTTCGAACTTGAAGGACATATTTCATACTAAGCAAATTTTTAAATGGTCTTATTCTTCCCAACAATACTTTTTCAATCACTCCATACCCACTTATAACCTAAACTTGAACCCAAGTTTAGTGTTTTTGGTGAAACTTATTTTTAAAGTTTATTTAAAAAGCCCTATGGGTAGTATTATTTCTTGATAATAATGTAGAAGAGCAGGGGCGAAGCCAGAATTTAATGGTACGAGGGCAAAAACTTGAACAGTGGGCTACTGGACTTAAACAGTGGAAAAACAATTGACTATAACCAAATTTTTTTTTAGAAGCTGGGCTTGGACAAGGGTAGACGACAACCCACTCAGCCTACCCCCTCACTCCGCCATTGCAGAAGAGGGACATACAAAATTTTGAATGGAGAAGCCAAGAAAAACCTCTGGCTATAGAAAATACGAGGAGAAAGGAATTAATCATACTATGCCCATGTTGAAAACCTTTTCTTTCTATATATTCATTTTCAACAATACATTCACACAATAAAAATATTTTGTACATAAATTCAAAAACAATTTCCACTAATTTTTAACCACCAAATTCTCCTAAAAATCACTATTTAGAACATTGTTTTTTTCAAATAATGATTGTCAAACATGGGCTAACATATCGAGAATGCATGGTAAAAGAGCTTATTTTATGGTGCACGACCTTGTCTTGCATCGTCTAATGTATTTTAGGGGCTCATAATCACTGACATAGTTAATATTCTCCGTGGAACACGTCAAGTTCTATTCATATCCCATGTCTCAGATGTCTGGCATAGCGAAGGCATCATCGTCGTCTTCATGAATATATTCAAATTCATCCTTCATAGTCTTGTACGCGTCAAATACATTGATGCTTGTTGGTGTTTGCCCTTTTGCAAGTGAGCTTCTAATGGAGCAATACATCCTACATAGAAAGGGTTGGGAGCCTCATCTTGGGTCAATCTTTGGTGTGAGAATAAGTTAGTTGTCCTTATAAACTACTTAATATGTAATCGGAACATAATCTATTCTTAAGCCCATGTTCGTTTCACATTAGTAGAAAAAAATGGACCGTTGGTACAGTAGAATAGCAGCCATATTTGACCAATTTGTGTGTTGGTGGGACTCACTTTGTTTGAAAAAAAAAAAGGGTTCAAATTTTCATTTTCTTGCTTAAATAATGTGAAACAAACATGGGCCAAATATGAAAAATATCCGAACTTTTTTTCGTTCTAAGATATGGTCCCTTTTGATGATATGTCTTACGAGTGGTTGTTATCATGTGAGACATATTTTCCTAGGGTTTCCTTAATATCCAACAGGAATAAAGGAGACAAAGGTATTAGATGCCTCGTTGGTTAGGCTCGATAAAATGAAGCTAGTTGGATCAATGTGTTTGCTTCACAATCTTGTTATAATGTGGTCTTCTCATCCTCTATTGCTAGTTAACCTTTGATTATACCCATCGAGATCGCGAACTCGATGTCCTAAGTATCAATTGATTGCCTTCCTTCACTGAATATCTTCTAGGCGAGTAGATGGTGATCGATTGCTGACTCTATGCTCCTGAAATACTAGTTTATGATCATCAAATACAAATATAATTAATAATATTTTTTTCTTTATTAAAGTAAATAGACAGATATGCATTTCTATTATTTTTTGTGCAGTAGTTAGCTTCTAGAACATGAACAAGATTGGCAAGCAAACCTACTATTTATTTATCTTAATTACTAAGTCTTCTGACATAAGCAATATTTGACTTTCTCACCCTATGACAAAATCACTAGCGTGTCAAGAAGAAAAAAATGTATTTTTTTTTAATTTATTCTTTTCAAGATTTTTTGATCCATTCTTGAGTCCATTTGCAAGTTGCAATATCATTTCAATTTCATTTTTTAAATAATTAATGCTGAAAAATGTGATTAGCAATTTAACAGTGTAATTAATAAAATAATTATTATTTTTATTTAAAAACTCAGCATTATATCTTTTTTTATTATAAACATTTTAAAACGTTTTTTTAGCTACGATTTTCTTTGCTACTTGATCGATACTGAATCAAACATATGCTTACAACTGTTACTAGTGGTTGAAGTTGTCGAGATTACCGTCGACTATGGCTATATAAACATACATGATGTGTGTATATATGCATATATCATTGAAGTATACTACTAATTAATTATTTTCTCATTTTTAATTACTTTGTACAAGTTTTGAAACTATTATTCTTTTTATTGACAATTTTGTCATGCAGAAAAATCAAAGATACCGCGTAATAAGTGAAAATGGTCCACTGTGGAAACACATTATCCTCGAATTTCAAAATTAATTAGAATTATTTATAATATTGTGTAGATAATAAAATAAAAAGTCAACGTTCTGTGAACCCGGTTTTAAAATTTCTTGGAAACAGATTTTTCAATTTTCACACAAAACTTTCCGTCACAGAAAAAAACCAAGTCAATAGTTGTTTTCAATTCAACAGATTTCTAGACTCGAGACTTATCGCCAATTATTTTATTGGTATTTTTCTGTTTAGCCCATTTTCGATAAATATTATTTTACATTCACTTTTCTAAAATTCATTTTCAACGATACAATCTCTTAGAGTGTATTTGGTAGAAATTAAAATTGAAAAACTAGTCGTTATTGTTGACTTTTATTAGACGAGTGAGACCTAATAACGGCTATATTTTCAATTTTAATTAGCTTTTGAATTCTACCAAACACGCTCTTAATAAAATAATTTTGCAACCATTTTCCTAGTTTTCTAATCACACATTTTCTAAAAATATCATTTTTTTTTTGTACAAAATCTAATAAAAAATGTCTTTGGATCTCGTTTGACAAGACTTTTGAAAAATCAAAATCTATTTTTGATATTAAAAAGTTACTTTTGAACCTGTTATGATATTTTTTTTCGGCTAGAAAACCTTTTAGGGAAAACGGACATAAAATAGCTTTCTAGGGGTTTTTTTTAACCAGAAGTGGAAGTAAAAGTAAAATATCGTGTCATAAGTTCAATTAATGAGCAGGTAATGATTCTAAATTCATATTTCACAATTTTAATAAACATTCCATGTACACAATTTCAATATCTATGTATGTGGAGACAAAAGATCTTTACAATTAAATAAATAAATTTGCTCCCTAACTAACAAGTTATTATTCAATATTCTATATGAACTATTCAACTCATAACACGTAAGTAGAACAACATACACACACATGAATTATAACATGCATGTACATGGTATGGTATAAAAATTAATCATTAAAAACATGCGTAAATAATCTTGTAAAAGAAGTTGCATACATGTAACTCTATGTTGGATAGAGGAATAATCTGGCTGTTTGAATATTATATCTTGCCTTCTCCGTATATATATAAACATACAAAACCTTCCAAATCAAGTACACATTTCCCTACAATCAATCTTCAAACTTAGCTTTTGCAGTAAAATAATTGCTTATTCTTGAAGAATTAATCCAAGAAAATCTGATTCAAGAATGGGAGGGAAGAAAAACATGAAATGGAAAGTTATAATTCCAAGTTGTTTCAAGATTGAGAACCCTACTCCCAAGCCAAAGAAAGTTGTGCCAAAACCATCTTCATCTCCGAGGTTTTCACTGTTGGATTTAAGCAGTTCAACTATTTCGGAAAATCTGTCTATTTCTTTAGCCGGTTCAAATCTTCACGTGTTTACACTTCAAGAACTTAAGGTGATTACACAGAATTTCTCATCAAGCAACTTTCTTGGTGAAGGAGGGTTCGGTCCGGTTCATAAGGGGTTCGTTGATGATAAGATTAGGCCGGGTTTGAAGGCTCAGCCTGTGGCAGTGAAGCTCCTGGATTTAGATGGCACACAAGGGCATCGAGAATGGCTGGTACGTGTTTAAGACTAAATTTTAATAAATAAAACTCTTTTATCTTTTTTAAATGTCCCTCGTGCAGTAATTTTTGTTTGGTTGTGCATTGGAAATAATTATCTTTTATAATTAACAGACTGAAGTGGTGTTTCTTGGTGAATTGAGACATCCACATTTGGTGAAGTTGATTGGATACTGTTGTGAAGAAGAACACAGGCTTCTGGTATATGAATACATGCCAAGAGGAAGCCTGGAGAATCAACTCTTTAGAAGTAAGTTCTTTTTTTCATTAAATTATAATTAAAAATAATTTAATTATTTTAACTCAAATAATTAGCCAGAAGTGCTTAAATTAATTATAGAAGGACTTAGCTATAGTCAATGCTGATATTTTCTTGGGACTTGGTCTTGTTGGTAACTTGTCAACAGTTAACTTTTGAACAAATCGGTCTTTCTTTAGGCAAACGGTTTCACATACATGTTATATGGCCAACTCTGCCATCGTTATAAGAATTGATCCTAAAATAAAATAAAAATTTAAATCGACTGATTATTAGAGTGAACTGATTTTTGACTTATTTTTATTGGTAACGATATGGGTTTTCGAACTAGTCCTCGATTTTTTCGATTAAATCAACGGTTCGGTCCAGTTTGATTTTGACAATATTAACTTCAACTACTTGTTGTATGATTTTTAAGTAATTTAAGTACGAATTTGCAATAAATTCGATGTCTATAGACCATGTATATGAATTCATATAATAAGATGTGAAGTTTTATATTGAATGTCGACTCAGTAAAAGCTCGTAAATTTGAATTATAAATTGATTACGAAGAATGTAGTAGGCTTAAATTAACAAGGAATTATTCCCGATGATACAATTAATTGATGATTAAGAAACATTTTTTCTCAAGCAGGATATTCAGTGCCTCTTCCATGGTCAACAAGAATGAAAATTGCCATTGGAGCTGCAAAAGGACTTGCCTTCCTCCATGAAGCTGAAAACCCTGTCATCTATAGAGATTTCAAAGCTTCGAACATTTTGCTAGACTCGGTAAGTTTCTTCTTTAAACTTGTTGGTACAAGACAGAATATAAATAAATAATATTTGATTAAAATTTGGATAATGCTATGTGGGCCCGGCACCTCTCCAATAGAGGTCAAACATGTGTCCATTATGAACACATTTATGGACAATGCTATGGGGGTTCCAATAAGGGCCAAACATGTGTCCATTATGGACACCTTTGTGGGCAATACCCATAGCATTGTCCTTAAAATTTTAGATAATATCACTCAACATGTCTGGTCGAATCTTACTCTTTTATTTCGTGTCTAGGATTACACGCCTAAACTCTCGGATTTTGGGCTTGCAAAGGATGGTCCAGAAGGAGACGACACACATGTCACAACACGCATTATGGGCACTCACGGCTATGCTGCACCTGAATACGTCATGACAGGTAATTTAGTTAATAATCTTATGCATTTAATTCTCAACGAAAGACAAAATCATTTAAAACTAAATAAATTATCAAACTTTTTGCAGGCCACTTAACAGCAGCAAGTGATGTATACAGTTTTGGAGTCGTACTCTTAGAACTTCTAACTGGCAGAAGATCGGTAGACAAAACCCGTCCTCACAGAGAACAAAACCTAGTAGAATGGGCAAAACCAATGTTAAAGAATCCTAAGAAACTGCTAAGCAGGTTAATGGACCCTAGACTTGAAGGGCAGTACCCGGAAATGGGGGCTCAAAAGGCAGCTTCCTTGGCTTATCAGTGCTTAAGCCATAGCCCAAAACTTAGGCCAAAAATGAGTGATGTCATAAAAAATTTGGAGCCTTTGAAAGATCTTAATGACAATATTCCAGTTAGGACATTCGTATATTCGGTTTTCGAGGACAATGATTTGGAGAGGGAGAGTGAAAAAAAGGCTAGCGAAAATGGTTATTATAAGCAAAGACGCGATGTCCATGAAGGTCGGATTAAGTCTCATGAATCTCGAGTTATTTTCTCGAAGAATAATCTACATGAGAACCTAAGAAAAGGGTTGGATTCACCACTGCACAATGGATTGAAGAGAGAATAGATTAGAAGAGTTTTGTGAATCAAATTGTAAATAGGTGCATGTAATGAATTTGAATACGAGACAGAAAAGAATTGAAAAAAGTCATGAATTGAATCGAAATTCAATATATTCAACATTTTATAGTGAATCAAATTTTTGTGTCTCATGTTCTTTTTTATTTGTTATTTTCTTAATTTCCTCAATCCAATTAAATTCAAAAAAGATTGAGAAATATAAAAAATAAAAGTATAAAAATGATTCTCTCTCAATTCAAATGAAGACTCTCGACTGTGTTCAACAACACTATGTACCCAATTGTCGAGAATATATGAAATTACAGAGATGATTTCTTGACCGAGACCATCCCAAATTGTTGGTTATGAAACTGAAAAAACGAAATCAAAGGCAATTTTTGGCCCTGATAGCTTTGATGATATTGAAGAAATTATGAAGGAGAATGCAGAAGTGGAGCGGGTGAAGATAATAAAAAGATGAAACGTCGCCTGAGAGATTCGAACTCTCGCGGGGAAACCCCATGTACTTAGCAGGCACACGCCTTAACCACTCGGCCAAAGCGACATTGTTGTATTAGTTCTTTATTTAAGAAATAATAAAGAATAAGATTCTTGTCATTTTAAAAACATTAGCACCCATCGTTTGCTGATAATGTTTGTAATTTCATGTTCTTGTAAGTTTTTCAATAAATTGTGTGTTCCATTTTTTAGTGGATTGTTTCCAATGACTTCAACGATGAATTATACGCAACTTTAGGAATTCAATCATCGAAAAAATATGCTAACAGTCAAAATAGAGTCAAACCAGACAAAAGAAAAAGGAAAGGAAAAATCCAAAATAAGTAGAATACCAAGCTTTGCGACACAAAATGAATTATATTGCACTGTCTTAAGTTACATTTTGAACAAAAATAAAAAGGCAATATATATCAAGTTTGCATTTAAAATTACTGCATAATATACTAGCAACACAAGTAGCAAGGGTAGCAGCAGCAGCAGCAGCTTTTGTCACAAGGGGAACAAATATTTATCTTTGGACATTTAGGATACCAACATGCACATTTTCTGGGAAAACAAAAATAAATCGAGCAGGACGGACATTTGGGAATGCAGCAACACTGTCTACAACTACCGCCACACACGTTACAGCATTGAGTATTGAAACATGACGAACAGTGGCACTTGGGCATCGAACAGCAGATGGGAATACAGCAACAATGTCTACAACTACAGTCACACGTGTCACAGCAATGAGTATTGAAACATGATGAACAGTGGCACTTGGGCATCGCACAGCTGCACTTGGGCATCGAGCAGCGGATGCATGGGTCGAGATTACACAAATTGCAGTCGCAACAGGGTGGCACATGAAGACGAGGGCATTTAGGACAACAACAAATCCATGGAATGTTGAAACAGGGCGTTCCACTGAAATACAATAGAACTTTTGTTACATATGGTAAGAATATAATACAAAGAATAATGTTATTTATCATTATGATGATGGAACATCGGTGATATAGCAGTTTATGTAAAATAATGTGATTGGTCAGTTCAATTTTTATCAGAGGGAGAGAGAAATGTGAGGAAAATGGGTTGCCACATCAGGAGAGAGAGGGGAGAGAGAAATGTGAGGAAAATGGATTGCCACACTACCAATGTTCCATCATCATGATGATAAATAACATTATTCTAATCTAAAAGATCACAAACTACTCAAACCAAAATCCCCAAAAAGTAGTATTAAGGAGTAACACTAGAAAGGATGTTCAAGTTTCACAGATAGTGCTCAACCATCTCTCGAACTGAGTGCTTCCATAGTATGAATGGGGTTCCTATATTTACGAGCACACAAAATCATTTGATGTAGGGGAATAGAAAGTTTCCGATCTATAGGAGAACAAAGGAGATGCTAACAATTTGTGTCTCGACTCGAGACAGCACGAAGTAGACGCTGACGGTACATATTATATAGGACTTTTAACGAGATTTGCCTTTGAATAGCTTCCGAACCCATTTTCTTAGTAGTCATGAATCTGTACTAAGTTTTTCGTGTGAATTAGAAATAATTTTGAAGAGCAAAATCAATAATATCAATCTATTGACATGATAGGTCAATGATGGACAAAAAATTTCTAGTCATTGTCTGAAGCAATTGGATTGAATGAGGAAATCTGACTCGTATCCTCGAGAAATCTAGTCTAAAAAACATTGAGTTAATTAATTATTTTACAACCACGAGTGCAAGTACTTAGTTAATGATCATCAGCAGAAGTGCGGAAAAAATGATTTTTGCCACAAAAGTTTTTGCTCTAATTCTATATCTGAGACTTTTGATAACAAAAGGTGAACTTGAATAATAATACTCCACAAATGGAAAGTGATTGGCAGCACATACCTGAGCCATTTCCAAAAGCGACAAGATCTGTGAACTTTCTTCGTTCTGCTTTTAAAAACCCAAAACAAAAATCAACGAGTGAGAGTGAGAAAAATAAGAGATTATCTATCAGTGTCGTAAAAAAAAGATAGTTGACGTTTTTCTTACATAGGTATAAGAGGATCCGGGTTTCCAGTTACAAAATCTGCAATCCTGCAAAATCAACATGTTCATTTAGTTGCAAACTAATCACGAAGCAGGCGCAAAGCAAGCTAAGAAGGGAAAAACAATATATAACATGCATGGATGTATTTCTTTAGATATATGATATAGATAAATAAAACTTCAAGGCATTCTGGAAAACAAAACTTGACATACTCTTTACAGGATTGTGAAGCAGGTCGAAGGCCTTCGACTGATTTTAATTCTTCCTGATTGCAATAAATTTTCGGATGAGATTCCGTTTACCAAAAAATAGGGTTTTCATAAAATAGAAGTACATTGAAAATAAACCAAATAAGAGAACTACTTAATATCATCAACCGTCACAGGTTAAATAAATTTGTGAAGTTTTACTCATTTATCTTAGTTTCGGCAAATACTAAAATCCTTTCCTACGTCAGAATCCATTTTTACATGCCACAATTCGCAATCAAAAGAGACATATCAGCTGCATAAATTCACATTTCTCTTAGTGTGAGAAGAATGAACAAGAGTGGTCAACATTGGAAAGGTAAAATGCAATCTGCAGTCAAAAAGTATACAATATTTCCATTTTTCTATTGATTACGATAAACTGAACCAAAGGTAACTTGCTGACTTGCTTGAACCAATAAATGCACTCCGTTAATTCAGCCATTGTGGAATAAGTTATGCATTAATGACATCCATGCAAGAAGGCTGGAAGGAATTCAGCTAACACAAATAGTAGAATTTCATGTGAACCTCAAAATATGCTGGTTATACAGAGCCAGATTTTGCCCTGCAACTAGAAGAAGATGGCTTTGGGGGTCACTGTGGTTTGGCTGAATGCGGTCTTCCCTCAAGAGTCTTTGAACAGGAGATTATTTAGAACTTCAGAAGCAAGGATCTTGAGAGAAAGAAGGTGGCTTCGAAAACAGATATACAATCTATCTACATCCCTATATTACACGATTCTTGGCTTGGCCCAGAATCGTTGTTCTAGTAAGGCACACAACAGGGCAGGAAGAGGGCGGACCATCTCACTGAGGCTAGAGCATGGTCCTAAGGCCGCGGGAATGGGAAAATCCCATATTTTTTTTGTGTTATACTTCACGGCTGACTATGTCCTTAGTAATTTATAATATGTAGCATAATACCAACCATATACTCCTAAAAAGCAAGTCAAAACACCGCATGACAAAAAGTAATTACAAACATAATTGATATAAGCTCAAGTAATCCTTGACAACACAAAGCACCACTTGATACAATGTCTGACCATTGCTGACACTGTGTAAAAGTTAAAACTCAATTGGACACAAGCATGAGGCAAACAATGATATATCAGAATCTAGACCAAAATATATGCAGTATTTGAGAACTCTTGCCAAATAATTACTGATTGGAAATATTGTTTCACCGTGCACAATGTTTAAGCCAGTTTGTAGAGTTATGAATACAAACACATAATCTTCCTTTCAAGATTGACAACACCACCACTCTCGGCCTCGAAATTAACAAAAGTAGACTGCGTTAAATTAACATTCAGAACCCTGTTGAGTAACTGCTCAAATTCTTTAACATTTGGCCACTCTCCAGCAACTTAAATTTTTAGAGGAATTGTTCAACATGGCATCAGAGTAGTCCGGTCAATGTTCTAAGTGTTACTCTCGCCACTACCCATTATATCTGTCCCTCTCTAAGGAGAGCTTAAGCGCTTTTAGACGAGGTGTTCAATGTACACTACATATTTGAGTCTAGTTCATCACTTTCTTTTTCTAATTACAGTCATATTCAATTATAAAATCCTATTTAGTAGCTTATACAAGTGAATTTGAAGATGAAATGACAAAAAATTAAATGGTATCTAAATTCCAACTCACCTCAAGAAAACTGATCTCTCTCTCCAGAATCTGAACCTTGGCTAACTCTCGACGTTTCCCATACAAATCTGGGTAGGCCGGCGGCGACTTGGGCCGCGGTGGCACTGAAACAGTGCCTACAGAATCACCCATTTCTCCAATGTTTGCACCACCAACGTTTTTTTTCCCTTTATGAATACTGGACATTGATCAAAATTATTGGGAAAAAAGACAAGCAAAGAGGGGAAAACTGAAAATTGCAAGGAAACAATAATTACTGGGATTTATGACTTTTGGGATAATTCCGAGGTGCAGACTGCAGAAAAGCCCAGACCTTAAAAGTTCTGCCACACCCACTATCACAGCAAACCATGACAGAACTACCAGTACATTACAACAACTATACTGTATACATACATCAATTAATACTACAAAAAATTTAAATGCTTATATGAGTGAATGAATTGGTAGTTTATTTCACCAACATTTGGTAATACTTGGTGTGAGGTATGCAACAATCGAACCTTTTTCAAGATCATGCAATCTGCTCCACTCAATTCAATTGACATTACTAGCAATAAAATAAGTACTTGAAGGTTTACAAAATAGTGAAATGGGTTTGCAGAAATGTACAGAAATGGCAGAGTCGATTAATGGGGTGGGGAACATTGTACATCAGATCACACGTGATTGATGTGTAGGATAGAGGAATGACCGTGCTGTTAAGTGTACCACCATCCTCGTTTTTACTTTTTACAGTTTTTCTAGAGGAAAAAAAACCTAGAAAAATTGGGCCTGGCACCGCAGGTACAAAGTACAGGCCTGGTTGAGTCAGGATAGACAGAACCATTTTACATAACTGAGAGTTGTTGTAACTTTTCACATTTTTACAATTTAGCCTCGGTTTGGCCAGATTTTTAAATTGTTTATACATGAATATACTTCTAAAGAGTTTTTTTTTTGTTGCAGGAAGCAGTAAATATTACCCGGCACACTTTAATCTCGAACTTGGTTCGACCACTTTTTATCTAACCCTATCAAAATCGGGTTGGAGACCATTGTGATTGACTACTCCTCACCAGGGAGCAATCAACACATTTTCACTTCGAGCTTGGACCAACGTTATCTAACTATCCTCAATCGAGTTGTACAAAAGCACCTGACTCGATTTACTCCACAAGGATTAAATAGCATTATTCCGGCCATTGAAAAACTCTTCATTCAATAAAATTGAAACTAGCATAGATGAGCAATGAATTAGTGTATCAAAACAGGAAATAATTACGCAAAATCGAGAAGAAGCACAAGTATAAACATCCTCCCATAGGCGAGTCACCGGTCCTAAATAAATATTGCCCCAACATGATCAATTGCTAATAAGGGCCTGAACCATCGATTCTAGCTGCGTTTGCTGGTGATCAACGGCGTGTTAGCTAATAGAAGAATTAAGTTTTTGGAGGATGATTTGGAAGTGAGAGTGTTGGGTGTACGATCAAAGTCCCACATTGGCTAGAAATGGGGAGGATCTTGGTTTATAAGTATGGACAATATCTCCGTTGGTATTAGGTATTTTGGGGTAAAGTCCAAAAACAAATCCATGAGTGCTTAGACCCAAAGTGGACAATATCATACCAATGTAGAGATATGTGGTGTCCATAGTCCTTACAAATGGTATTAGAGTCAAGCCCCAGACTTAGCCATGTGGATGAATTCCTTGAAATGCCGAATGAAGGTGGTGAGCCTCGATTTGCTCGCGATGGGATCCGTGGATGAGCTCTATTACTCATCAAGTGGTATCAGAGTCAGCCGAGACTTAGCCATGTGGATGAATTCCTCGGATTGTCGTACGAAGGTGGGGTGCCTCGGTTTGCTCGGGATGGGATCCGTGGATGAGCTCTATTGGACAAACAGCGTACTTCGGATGCTTCATGGACGTGTTCTGACCTCAACACGGTGAAAAGAAATTGATCTAAATAGAGTAAGCTCTCGAGTCAGGTAGTGCTCTTCGGATGCTTCATAGACATGTCATGGTCTCAACACGGTGAAGAGGAGAGTTGAGAATCATGGTTGGTAGAGAGTGGACGGATGGATGATCGTTTGAGGGGAGACTCGATGGTCATTTGCTCGAGGGGATGATTGTTTGGTGTGCGACCAAAATCCCACATCGGCTAGAAGTGAGAAGGATCTCATAGGGTTTATAAGTATGGACAATATCTTCATTGGTACGTGGCCTTTTAGGATAAAACCCAAAAATAAATTCATGAGAGTTTAGACCCAACGTGGACAATATCATACCAATGTGGAGAAATGTGGTGTCCATAATCCTTACAAAGAGATTCCATATTGAGTCGCTGCTCTTCGAGATATAATTCTGTGAGCACTGATGAATGTAAACAATTAATAGAGGAGGCTAATTATGGTTTTGATTGATTGAGATGTAGATAGAAATGTAAGTGGATCCTTATGGTGAGGACATCTTCACATCAGGTTTGGTTCCCCAGCCACAAGTGAGGCCTGCATCCTTGCATCGTTGACCTGAGCTAGTTTGGGTTTGGACAAGCACTTACATAGTTAAGCATTCTACACGTACACCACAGGCACCCGTCTGGACGACAACATCAAATATCAAATGCACTAAAATTCAGAAAACGTGTACATAATACCAAGAAAGGTAAAATATATATAGGAGAGTGGAAGGTATTCTCATCTAGTGTTCTTCTTCATTCAGATTTCCCTTCAAATTATGCATAAAAGTCAAAAAACTAAAACTTACATATCCTCTTTTGGGCTAAGTGGAAGCCTCCATATTTCATGCAAAAATGGGAACCCATCATAAGTCTGATTCTTTAACAGTTAAAGAAAGCCATACATGCCTAGAGTTTTTCAACTGTGCCGTGAAAAGAAACGAACCTTGCTATCCCATCAGAGACTTTGGTGTAGGTGGGGCATCATCAGTAAGCATCCAAATTCGACCCCGCTAGACGTACAATGGTCCTTGACAACGGTTGTTTACAAACTAACGTGGCAAAAGGAATAAAAAAATAAGAAGGAAAAGGAAAAAGGTGAAATTGACCCAATTCATGTCCCCAAAAACGAAACCCTCCCTTCACTTTTCCCCCATTTCCCCCAAAACTGAAAGACTTCTCTCTTTCACTCATCTCTCCCAATTTGTTCTGCTCGTCACCGGCCCGTCTGAAAATTAGTCGAAGCTGTCTGACGTTCCGTAAGCTGCAACCATTTTTGGATGCTCGAACTATCGCATTAGGTAATCAAGATTTTTCTCAGTTCTCTTCCATTTCTCCCATTTTTCGGTGCCTCCATTGAGTTTTTACAGGTTGTGTAGGCTGGAACGAATTTTCATGGGTTTGTTCTCCTATTTGTCTCATTTCGCGCCTTCCAAAAGTGATTAATTTCTTCTTGCATCTCAGCCGTCCAATCCATCGCATCTTGGCTGTCCATGTCATGTTATCACCTAGTGTTGTAATCCAAAGGTGTACAAGCAGTTTTTTCCATCCAGATTACATATATACTTGCTTCTCATTGTAAATCACTTTAGGCCTCTCAAGCACATTCAACTTTCAGAGATCATGTGTCGCATTATTTTCCTCCCCGGCTAGCACAATTTCCTCGTTTTTCCAAGTCCATAAGTCCTTTGAGTAACAACCAACACCAATGATATCAACACGGGCTAGCTCGATAAGTAGGACCATTCTTATACTCACCATACCAATGGTAAATCTTTGATATATCATCATACAAAATGCCACCCCCATGAGCTTGAATAGGATTCCAATCAGTATCGAACCATAGACGCGGGGGTGGACCCAGGGTTTCCCCCAACTTTTGAGATTTTTTTTATAAAGTCATGTTTGGTATCGATTGAAATCTAAATTTTAATTTAAATCAAAAATAACAATTAATTTTAATAACATATTTTATGAAATCTATAATTATTTAACTTTTATCAAAATTTACTAAAAATTTGATTTTAATCTCCATCAAACAGGGGCAAAATCACAGCAAATTTGATTTTTTTTTCTCTTTTCTGTTGCTCTCTTACTCTTTTTCTCACGCAACAAAATCTTAACCCCTCTAATTTTTTAAAATTTGTATATAATTTCTCTACAAAATATCACATTTACTATAAATTTTCACTTTTCAATCAAATTTTCAAGTAATAAGAACCTAAATTTGCATTTTCTCCTATCAAAC
>CAIGRL010295579.1:0-11647 GCA_903798325.1 Fraxinus xanthoxyloides
TGGTTAATTGGAGGCACAATATTCTACAGTTTTCAATTGTTTACTAAGCTCCTCAAGCTAAGGTTCAAACATATGGTAGTGTGCCTCAGATGGAGGCTTGGTTGGAATAAGTTCGGTTTCATGACAGATTGTTGTACTGACAGCAATATCTTTGGTAATTCAACCATAATAATTCATCTGGCATGTTGTCCTAAAACTTTTCGGATAAGTTCTTTGACAGGTTTTGAAATTCTTCGGTTCCCTCTAATCAAAGTGTGCACAAAATTGAGGACTCATTTCTCTTGAAGCCCTTACTAAATTACATGGTTGAGATTCTTTTCTAAAATATCCTTCCAGGCCCGTATAGGGATGACGCACGATTTGCTGCCCGTCATAATTTATGTATTGGAGTATGAAAACACTAGTGTCTTTGTATCTCAAAGGAACTTCAATCTTAAATATTTTTCATGCCATCGATGTGAACCGTAGACAAATTAGTCATTCTTTCAAAAGGACCAACCTTGATTAGCACACATTTGGATACTCTGGCAATCAGTTGAGCAATTGATCTGATTACCTTGAATTTCTCATTATTTTTCTCTAGAACAAGCGTGAGACATGCTACTTCAATATTTAAAAGACATTTATGAGCAATACAAATATTTACCATAACCTTGATTGTCTTTACATTATTCTTCATATCGATGTGCATCAAATTTTTAGCTTGAAAAATATGAAATTCCGGCTCTTCTTCTTTACCTCGTTCTAGAAAACATCGTCTTTTTAAATGATCCGATGTGATATTATGTTGTCTCGATGTGATAATGCACCAACAACACCCTCGTTCTCTTTGGAGTCGGTCTTGCAGCGACTACTAGCATGTAGAGCATCCTTCTTTGAACCTCGACACTCTACTAGTATTATATCTACCCTTCGGTGTCTTTCCTTTATTCTAGTTGTTATGATGGCTACCTTGATAATTTCCTAGACAGCTAACTCGAAGATTACCCTAAAAGTTGCTTGATAGGTACCTCGATAGCTTCATCTTTTATGGTGGAGTAACATCCCCATTTGAGCTGGATTTGGGCTTGAAGGGTCTATTTTCTCCTACGTTAGATTGGTTAATCACTTTTGGTCCATCTTTTCTAAGTTTCGGTTGATAGTCTATTAAAGATTTGGCGATTCTTATTGCCGCACTGAAATTAGCTACTTTTTGTTTTCGAAGTTCTGTGCACGTCCATAGTTTTAGCTACTCAACGAATTTAAGGAGCTTATCCTTCTCTGGAAAGTCTTGAATATTCATTATGTGTCCTGAAAGGATTTTCAATTTGGACCCTATTGTCTAGAGTATTGATATATTTTTTCCTCCACCATAGTTTTGCATCTTTACCTAGATACATTGTAGATCTCGTCTCCTTTATTGCATCGTGTTCAATGGTTACCATAAGAAAGTATCGCTCCATGTCAAACGGGAAGTCTAAATTCCTTTGCATTGTGTGCCCTTCCATAGGTTCACGTTGGAGTATTCACAATTGAAATCTCAATGTTTTTATTTCTCACTATAGATCAGGAATGATTACAACAACACTAGTCATCGCTGCACATGCCTTTCGACTTTTATCCTATTGGACATGTAACTTGCGAATATCTGCTTCGATCACTTCAACCTTTTCTTCAATGCTCTCGACAGCATAGCATAATCTGGCAGTTTTTCCATCAAGCGCATTCACGTCTTGTTTAATACTCTTCTTTGGATCACCCACCTCAATGGTGCATGATGGATTTGAATCCCTAACATTCTTATCAATGGTTGTGAGCTGAAGGTTTCGTACCAGCTTTCATCAAGGCTCTTTCTTTTTAGAATAGAAAAGGGAACTGTGCGGCAATAGTCTAGTCAACTAAAGTACTTTAAGCCTTTTCTCGATCGTTTCAGGACGAAATGCAATTTAAATACAATTTAAATAAAATCTTGCAACATTGAATTTGAATGCATTGAACATATGTTGTTTATTGGTTGATGAAGGTAAGGAATTACAATTGATGATGTAGGGGATGAACCCAAACAACATAAATAGACGTTTAAAAGATGAGGAATCATACTAAATGTTTACAAATAGTAGGATTATTTTACAAGTGAAAGGAAATTACAAATTAAATATACATTTACAAAGTGAGATTGAAGTTTAGCAAATTGCCACTGCTAGTAGATCAAAGGGTTAAGTATTGTTGTCCTTAAAAACTCGTCGTGACCATAAATTTATGTCACTTGCAGCATAAGCTTTTATAACAATATTACAAACTTTCGAGTCCACTACAAGTCCCTACATTACCACAAGACTAGCTGATTTCTCCAATCTCTTCAATTTCCATTCTCAAATTAGAACAATATAAGTTGAGATATTCTGATCATCCAGATAATAAGCCATCTCTGGAAAATCTATTTTGCAATATATGGTAACAAATATTGGGCATATACTTGAAAGGTTTAACCTCATAAAAATTCACCCCTATAAAAATTTGAGAAACTTCAACAATAACATTCTTGCCACTAACTAGGACTATTTAAAGACTATTCACAACATATGTGGCTTTTGTTATCACAAACAAAAAAAAGGTCAGTTTTCAGAGTCCTATATCATTTCTATTGTACTTTTTCTCGATACATTTTCTTCATTGTAAACAAAAAGCTCATCGAACTTCCGTATATAGGCTAGACCAAGAATTACTTCTCGAAGTGGAATTTCTAAGGTCAAAGACCTGGCTAATTTTGAGACAATTTCCTGAAATGCACAAGTAGCCTCACCAAAAAATTGTTGCTCTCTTTTATTGTTTCTTATAACAAGATAAGAGTGTCCAATCACTAAAATTGGAACTGCATCATTCAAGAAAGCTTTATGAACACCAGCCTATCTTTACCAAGAACATGATTGTGCTATGATACAAATTGATGCAGACATAAGTGAGCAAGAATAATCATACATCATGACAAAATGTTGATTTACAGACGAATACCATTCAAACCAAAATTGAAGAATGAATATCTCTCTCTCTCTCTCTCTCTCTCTCTCTCTTTATATATATATGTATATTAGATTTTTATTCAACGAAAGCTAGAAAAATACTACTCCAGTCCCATGGTTTCAAGAGAGCAAAAGCTAATTGAGAACTGGAATTAAAAGACACCTAAAACAACTAATAATGAATTATGTAATAAATCTTAAAAATATCATAAATTAAAAGTGTTAAGTCTAAAGTGTATTGACAAATTTTGTACCCAAAATATCATTTAATTGATTTATAGTTAGAGTCGAGTTGTCAAGGGTCGGGAATATCTTTGGAAGGTGTCACATTCAACTTAAAAAGACCAAGTCGAGGAGAAAGACTCTCTTCCTGCTAGGATACTGCTCGAGATGTTTTACAGCAAGGTGACCACTCGATGTCTGTGCATCCGTGCTCGAACGGATGACCTACTGCTCACTATCTACAAGAGCTCCATTCGAGCGGATGGTGTATGTGGCCAACCCTAGTGCGTAATTTTAAACAATTTTTACAATCTCATACAAACTCAAATATTTCATATTATAAATACCTAAGCTATAGTCGATCCCAAATGTGTGTTGAGCCTCTTTTCATTCAATAAAACATCCTGCAAAAGATCAAACAAAAATTAATAATTCTCCAGATTTAACCAAAAGATCAAAACAGAAAATGTCCAAAAGATCAAAACACTGAAAATAAAATCATTTACCAAATAGCCTTCAAGTTTTGAAGTTGGAGAGAGGTTACTAGATTTCTAGTTCGTGAAGAACATGTTCGTTCTTAGTGATCTACGTGGAGGAAAAAGAAGTCCAGAGCTTTTGAAAAGTGTAAGAGGCACAATTGAAGAGTTTTTCAGTAATTTACATGTTGAATGGTCAGAGTCTACTAATGCTTAATTGTGTCTGGATGAAATGTAAGTTATATATTTACTAGTTGATCTAGTTGGCAATGTTTGCTCGGAGGTTTTTTGTATCTCTTTGAAGAGTTCTTCAAGGGATTTTCCTTCGTTAACGAATACTGGTGTTTTTTTCTTTTATTGCTTTGATATGCATATTTGATTGATTAATCAAGATTTAATTTGATTAAACTTGTTCATCTAAGAATTATAATTAGTGACTTGTTACTTATTATTGATTGTTAGTTTTAATTCTACATTATACACCTATTCATCCCTTCTACGTGTTAGTTAGGTTAAAACCTTGATAATTTCAGAGCTTAATTTTGATTCTTGACATGTTTAATCTCGATTAATCAATCTGTATATGTTATTCCATATTTTGATGGAAGCAATTATACTTATTAGAATGAAAGCCTTTCTAAAAGATTTGGATGAACGAGAGTATAAGTTAGTGTAGAAAAGGGTTGGACTACCCCCATCTACAACTGTCACTTTTATTGTTACACCCACTGATCTCTACTTAGTCTAAGGATGATTTAGCTTAGTGCGATTGGAATAGTAGAGTTGTCCATACCTTCTTTATGGCTATTTCTTGGAAGAGTTTAAACGAGTGTTCATGTGTGAGACTACCATAACAACTTGAGATATTCTAGAAACCACATATAAGGGAACTAAGACTATGAAAACTTTAAATTGCAGATATTGACCACTCGGTTCGAGAAAATTGGGATGAAAGATGATGAATCATTCGATGAGTTCTGTGCAAAACTAAAAGACATAGTGAACTATAGTCTCAACATAGGTGAACAAATCTTATATACAAAAATATTGAGAAAAGTGATAAGATCCATACCTAAAAGATTTAGACCTAAGGTCATAGTTATTGAGTTATGTTTAAGATAGAAGAACTTGTAGGGTCTCTACAAATCCACGAGCTTAGTCTACTTAGTCTAAGAAAAATAAGTCTTTAGCCATTAACACTATTAAGGAAGAGATAAGTGATCAGATTGATGATGACACCCTAAAGGATGATGAGTTTGCTTACTTTGTTAAGAAATTAAAAAACAATTATTGGGAGCAATAAGAGACTTTTTGATAGATTTAAAGGCGATTCAAATAAACTTATGAAAGATAAACAAGAGAAGAGAGATGCTCGGGATGCTAGGAAGAGGTATCAATCTGTTAGGTGTCATGAGTGTCAGAATTTTTTGAATATGTTATAGTTGAGTGCCAAGTTATATGAAAACCTCAGGTAAGGCTATGAATGCCACTCTCATTAATGATGAGTCTAGCTCCGATGATCAAAATAAGAATTCAAATTCTGAGGGTTTGAAGTATATAGGATTTGATTCATAGCTAAAAGTTTACTTGTAGAGAAGAATGAGAGACTTGAGGATATAGAGCAATCTGACTCTTCATGAGAATAATGAAAAGATGAACGAGACATATATAAGGCTTTTGACTAAGGAGAGCCTTAAGTTGAAGAAAGTAAATAGCTCACTCTTTAAGAAGTTGCATGAACTTAAGTTAGAAAGAGATACTTGTAATTAAATTTGAGGAGTCATATAGAAGTTTGAATGAGTTGAGGGTTGAGAAAGAGTCCTTAGAAATAAAGGTTAAGACTCTTACGAGCTATCTTGAGAAATCAAATGTCTGGCTATGATCTTTTTCTAGTGGCTCTAAGAAGATATACAACATGTTAGGATTGAATAAACCATGTGGGAATATGGGAGGTTTAGGCTTTAAAGAAACAAGTTCTCATAAGCTACCTTTTCTAAATATAAGATTGTCTCTGCCTCTATCAGGCCTAAGATTGTAGGAATCCTAGGACTCAGATCATTTGTGGAAAATAGGGTTTCTCAACTCGAGGTTCAAAATTGGAAACCTAGATTTGCTCCTAGATTCATTCCCATGTGTGACTATTGTGGTAAGATATAACACGTAAGATATAGGTATTGCAAGCTCTTGGTTAGGAGCAAGAAATAGGACATCATGTTAGGTCCTTAACTAATCAAGTCAGTCACTTGACTAAAATCATAAGTTATTTGACTAAGATGATCTCTTCTTCTAAAAAGGTTTGGGTTAAAAAGAGTGAGCTCACAAGTCAAAATGATGTAATGAATTTTGGTGTTGCTCATAAAGGCAAGATCATTTGTGTACATCCTTGAGTTGGCCTTTAGGCACATACATTTGCAAGTACATGGTGTCTACATATTCATGCATGCACTCTAATTTTTTTTTTCTTTCTTATTTTTGTACTATCCTTTCATTAAAAAATGAATTTTTGATAACATAACAATTTGAAATGATTGAACATGTTATTTTGTGATTGAGTAATAGTAAAATGAATGATCGATAAATAAAGAATCCATTGATTTAGTTTAGAAATTGTTTGGAGTACTTGGTGTATGTTGCTTCAAGTATCATCTACAATGCACATATAAGATCTTATAAGTGTTTGTTGACTGCGTGTGTGAGATTTGGGATGATGATCATTGATGAGTAGGGTGACATTAAGTATGAATTGACAACCTTTTACTAGATAACTTAAGCTTTAGTATATTCCTCATAAGTAAAATAACAATGAGTTTCAAAAGATTTGATCATGTGTTAATAAAAAAAGTGAGAAATGTCTTATATTTCTCTTTGTAACATTTATGACTCGAGTTACTAAACCTGCTAGAGTATCTAAAATTAGGTGTCCTTTAGTCATTTGACTTGAGAGCCATCAATCTAAAGTTTGCTACAATAGTCATTTAGAAAGTTTAATAAAGAAAATTCTGCACATAAAATTTGAAAAAATAGAGTAATATATACTCACTGATAGGTGAAGAAAAAGTTATTACAAAAAATAAATATGAGTTATTTTAATTAAATGTTCTAGTAGCTCTCGGTTTGAATTTCATTATTTGAGAAAAATATTCGTTCGCCAGTGATTTATGCATGTCATTTCTCACAAATTTAAGATTTTGAGACTTAACCACAAGATATTACTAACACCTTTTACACTTGCGTTGCTTATACAATTTACTTCATATAGAGTTGGAATGAGTAATTATGTGGAATAACTCATTGTTCCTAACTTGTATAAGTAATTCAAATAATTGTTCATGTGATCATGTAATTTGAGTCTCAACCATGATGTTATGCTTTAAAGAATTGTCATTTTTAAAAGAAAAAAAAAATTCTTTAACTCATTACATAGTTTGCATGGTCTCTTCTTAAATTTTTCTCCATGTATCAAAATTTGGGAAATGTCTTACAAATCGAATATATATTCTTATAACTTTTCAATGCTAGGCACATTTTCAATCGCCAAGACATAGATGAACCCATGTTACGAAGTTTTAATATAATTTTCAATACTTTGATATATAATATGTGTTTATTCTTGGTTGATTATTATAGGGTTCAATGCTTTTTAACTACTTGATTAATAATTGAATTGATGTTTGATTTTTATTGTTATCAGGAGAAATAACAAGATAGATATCACGTTATAACAATTATCGTGAGGTAATGCCTTGTGTCTTGCATGATTTCAATATATGTTCTCGAGCTTTACATCATGATTTTATATTTGCATCCTTCATAGAGATATAAAAATGTCACATGATTTGAAGATTCTAGTCGAGAGAGACTATTAATCAAATGAAGAAAATTAATTTGGCATGCTCGATATAGCTTAATCAAAAGTTGTTTCAGGTATGTTGATCCAAGAATCTTGAAGCGGTTGAAAGCCAAGTATTAATTAATTTAGCATTCTTGGCAGCATTTTCTATTCCCACATTCTAGAAGAGTAGATGAAAACTTGATTCACAAATGTGTGTGTGTGTAAGGATTTTTTAATCGATCATATGAGTTGATATGTGAATTATTATGTATTAAATTAAAGGCTATCAATTTTGGTTAAATCCATTTAAAGTGATCTAATAAGGTTTCGAGATTTTGGACTTTGAAGCATCTAATTAAATTGTGAGCTTTTATGTGTAGAGATCGGGCATGTCCTAATTTCGTGATGGGTCGAATTAGGTTAACAGACCTTTAGTGTATATATACGGTAATGGTCCCCGAATCACATGTGAGTAATGTTTCATTATGTTTTGGCTTCCATCATCAGAGGGAAATAAAGGAACAACATGTTGATCTGGAAGACTAAAATCGCATGACTTAATCGTTTGTTAATCATATCTTGTTCAGGTACGCTACCACTTTGGTTCATAAATTCTTGGTGATCCAACATAAAAGATCATTATAACGGTAATAAGTTTTCTCAACAAGTGGTATCAGAGCCTATTCATTGAGATTCAAAATTTTAATTTGGTTTTTGTGATAATTTCATTGTTTTCAAATTTAGCAATTCCGGATTTAGTTTTGTTAAATTTGAAATTTTTTCGGTTGATCTTCCATGATTCAGTTTCAAAAATAAAATAAAATCATTTAAGCATTGCCTGTTGGCACTCGATCACAATTGTTGTGACAGCATGCAACGCTAACGCAGCGGCAAGCACTGATTCAAGCCACATTTAAGGTTTGGGTGGTTTTTGGGACGAGACATGTGTTGGAAATTAGAATAATTCAGGTTCTTGCTTGCAATTTCAAATTAGGGTTAGGGTTGCAAATTTAATAATGTCTTTTTTTTTAATAATTCAGCCAAGTTTCATCCGATTTGACTTTTAATGTTTCAGTGTAATAATTTAGTCCCTAAAATTTGAAAATTAATTAATTTGGGCCATTAAGGTGCAATTAAAACCCTCAAAGTTTTTAATTTGTTTAAATTGGCCCCTAAAGTTTATAATAATTAACTTTTAACCTCTAAAGTCTTGGATTATTAATTTTTGACCCCTAAAGTTTGGATTATTAACCCTTATGCATCTAAAGTTTCAAATAAATAAAATATGCAAATTTGGTGATTTCCTTTTTCAAATTTTGGCAAAAAGACTCTTTTGAGAGGCATAATATTCGAAAGTGAATTAATTCAAGCAACATATTGTCAAAACAACATCTCTTGTGAAAATTAATTAACTTAGAATACTAAAAAGTGTTCGTGTGTATGTGTTATTCATGAGAATATTTGATCGGCCCAAATGAAGGTCAATATTTGGTCGAATTGCACAGCACCTGTGGTGATAAGCATGTGGCGATTATGTGGTTTAAAGTTTGATCAATAAATCGATCTAAAGACAGGTTTATCGATTGACATGTTTCTTTATTGTCAGCGTTTGATCACTATGCCAAGAGTATCACTTACAAGTCAATATTTATGTCCAAAAACTAAATATTGATGTTATGATAGGTATCTTGTGATTGACCCTACCATTATTTGAAATTATTATTTGCATATTAAGGATATTTATGTGAGTTGTTCAATTAATTGTTCTCTAATTCAATTTCAAGTTATGTTGCCAAGATCTCTGCTAGTATCAATTCAATTCAAATGCTTAATGACACAAACTTCAAGGCATGACAAGGATTAAAAAAAGCGTCAGATCTGACCGTGGTGATGAATACTATNCCAAGAGTATCACTTACAAGTCAATATTTATGTCCAAAAACTAAATATTGATGTTGTGATAGGTATCTTGTGATTGACCCTACCATTATTTGAAATTATTATTTGCATATTAAGGATATTTATGTGAGTTGTTCAATTAATTGTTCTCTAATTCAATTTCAAGTTATGTTGCCAAGATCTCTGCTAGTATCAATTCAATTCAAATGCTTAATGACACAAACTTCAAGGCATGACAAGGATTAAAAAAAGCGTCAGATCTGACCGTGGTGATGAATACTATAACATATATAACAGTTCAGCTGAAAAACGTCCGGGACTGTTTGCTAAATTTCTAGAGGAATGCAATATCGTCCTACAATACACTATACCGGGTTTGCCCACTATGAATGGTGTTACTGAAAGATTAAATAGAACGCCAAAGGACATGGTAAGGAGTATGATTACTCATTCTACCTTACTAGAATCACTATAGGGTGAAGCATTAAAGACCGCAATGTATATACTTTACATAGTTCCAACTAAGGCCACCGATAAAACCTATTATGAGATTTGGACTGGCAAGATGCCTAATTTGAAGCACGTACACATTTAGGGATGTTCGACCGAGGCAAGGTCTTAAAGGCCAAATGAAAAGAAACTTAACGCGAGGATTATCAGTTGCTATTTTATTAGATATTCTGAAAGGTCCAGGGGTTACAAGTTTTATAATCCTACAACTAAAGCAATTTTTGAGATAGGAAATGCCCGAATCTTTAAGATGTTGATTTTTTTGGAGGGAGAAAGATTTATAGACTTTGTCTTTGAGGAGGAATACGTTGAAATTCCTCCAATTGCCATTGACAATGTTCAGGATCATGTTTCTATACTTGACATTGTTCAAGAAACAACTCCAGATCAAGATAATGTCGTTGTATCTCCCTGTGAAGGTCAACAACTTATTCGAGAAGAACAAACTCTACAGCTTCAAGAACCAATGTCATTAAGAAGATCCATTAGAGAGAGGAGAAGTGTGTTTTCGGATGATTACATCGTATTTCTCCAAGAACATGAAGTTGACATTGGAGTGGTGAAAGATGATTCTATCAACTTCCGTCAAGCCGTGGAAAGTTCTGACTCTGAAAAGTGGCTCAATGCCATGAATGAAGAGATAAAGTCAATAAAGGACAACGACATGTGGGACCTCGTTCCTTTGCCTAAAGGTACGGAACTCATTGGTTACAAATGAATATTTAAGACCAAAAGGGATTCAAAGGGTGATGCAGAGAGGTGTAAGGCTCTTCTTGTCGCAAAGGGCTTTACACAGAAAGAAGGTATTGATTATAAAGAGAGTTTCTCTCCAGTTTCTTCGAAAGACTATTTCACAATTATAATGGCATTGGTTGCATATTTCGATCTTGAGTTACATTAGATGAATATTAGAAAATCGTTTCTTAGTGGTGACATTGATGAAACAATTTATATGGTACAACCAAAAAATTTTGTCGGATGATTGATAAGTGTATTTTCTACACTTATTCGGGGCTTGAAACTATATAATTTTATCGTTCTTTACCGTTTTATGTTGGATTTAAGTGGTATATTGCATCTTGTAGGTGAAACTCATTGTTGGATGAAGAATTGAAGAAAAGAAGCAAAATGTGTTAAAAGTGGAAAAATCCAAACTAAGGGAATCAAAGTCTACATTGTAGAAATTGAAGGATTATATTGCATTAATTCGAAATATTGGACGACTTAGTGGAATACAACTTTAATTGGGCTTTGAAATTCTAATTGAATCACTTGGAAATTAGGAGAATTGGGCTTCACATGTGGACTTCTTTGTTGAATAAAAGAGGGTTTCGTATTGCTGAATGGAGGAAAAAAGAGGAGAGACGTGAAGAGAGAAAAGGAGGGGGCATCCGACAGTTGAAGAATAGAGAGAAGAGAGGAGTCAGCATCTTCAAAAATTGAGAGAATAAAAGCACAAATTGTGTGATTGGGGGACAAGAATTGAGGGATCAATTCATATATATATATACACAGAGGCGTGATGTCCGCATAGTGGGAGACAAAATTTTGGGAATGAATTCATATCTATGTTACACACTGCCGGGAGCAATAATTTGAAGAATTGGAGGTTGCCTTTGATTTATATATAAATACAACACGCTAAGTGGGCGGGCTTTTGGGAAACGAAAGTAGGCAATTCAACTGGTATTAATCACGTTCATCAAATT
>CAIGRL010295643.1:0-11439 GCA_903798325.1 Fraxinus xanthoxyloides
TTTTGGCAATTAGAAAATTTTTTAGACACAATGATAAAAAATATTTTCACTTTTATTGACAATTTTCATGCAAAACAAAGTCAAATGAATGGTATTCGGTACGACTATTTTTTTTTATTTTTGGCAATTGGAACAAATTCTAGACCCAATAGTAGAAAATATTATCATTTTAATGGACAATTTCCATAAAAAAAGAAGCCAAACGGACTTAAAACTTTTAACATTTTTCATGAAAAATTATACCAATCAAACACAATTAATTGCAATTTCCAGTAAAACAATTTTTAGGAAAATCTTTTCCCTATAAAATATTTTCTTTCCACTAATTTTCCATCCTTACAATCAAACGGACCCTAAGTGTAATTTGAACTCACCAGTCTCCCTTTGATCTTGAACCAGGTTTCAGCATAGTTCTTGTGAACATATGTTAAATCATCTTTACAATTACAACCCAATTCAATCAAAATCCCCTTGAATTCTTCATCTCCTCGAAAAACTCGAGATTTTGAATCCCAATGTGTCAAGTCCCATTTTAAAGTTGTCGAATTCGCCATTGGTGAATCTACAAAAAGCACAAAGAAGGCAGTTTCCAAAAACCCTAACTTTGTACCTTCGCCGAAGAACAACATTCGAGGGAGGAAGTTTGTGATTGCAAAGAAAAAATCACATAAAGATGAATTGAATGATTTGGCGGCTGATGTGGCTTGTACCAAGTGTAAGAAGACAAATGGGAGATCAAAGTGTTTGTGCGTGGCTATGAGAGCCTGCGGGCTTCTCAAGAATTTTTGTTTTTCAAGAACCGTGGTAAAATAGACAATGTGGTTGATTTCAAGAAGTTAAAGGAATGCAATGGTAGAGTAGGTGAGGAGGAGAGTGAAGTCAATTCCATAAATTCCGATACAAATTTTGCACAAGGATATGAAGGGATGGTGGAGAAAAATGGTGATTTTCTTGATATTAACAGGGAAAATGAAGATGATTTGAATGGGAATGAGGTGAATGTTGACATAGGTATGAAGAGAAGGAGGGCTATATTGTTGGAATAGGCAAGGAAAAGTATGCCGGATCGTGGGGCTGGAAGAGTGATGCATTTGGTTAAGGCATTTGAGAAGCTTTTGATTATTCCAAAATCAAGCGATTCTCAGGAAAAAGAGGAGCAAGAATTGGAGAGAACTTAAGAAGGGAATCAAATGGGCATTGCCTGGATTGCATAAACCTCTCGAGGTTCCGATTAATTATTAACCAATTATAGTCTTTACAGTCGACATTTTAAGCCAAAATCATAGTCTTTAGTACATAGAAAAAGGGAAAGTTTTATTCATCGAGATTCATCATAGAAAATGTGGGTTTAGACTAGAGTTTGGAAGAAAATGAAGTGGGGTGGACTGGAAAATAAAGTTTTAAAGGTTTGAAATTGTGGGTGGTATATATAAAAAAATTGGGTATAATATGTAAAATGATGAAAAATCTAGATACTAAAATTGCAATTATTACTTTTTAATTTTGACATTTATATTGTTTTTAACAAAAAGATTTGACGGTAGGGAGGTTTTTCGCACAAAATGTTTCAAATAGGGGTATATCGCAAATGAAAATGTTTTTTTTGGAGTTTTTCTCCTATTAATTTGGTCATGCTACTCGTATAAAATTAGATTACAAAATACATGTTGACAACAGATGATCAATGATTTAAAAAACAGTTTTTGAAATCAATGACCTAGATTTTGTCACGTTATTTTGTCAACACACTTTTGTAAATCACCTTTGTACAAGTGGCATAATTGATTAATTTAAGAAGAAACAAAAATATATTTTATTAAAAAAAGGGGCAATGTTTAATATAAAAAGATAAAAATGGAAAATAAACACAAGCCGAGTATTCGGCCTAAATAATTCTACCAATCGCAATAAAAAATAAGAAAAACTCAGTATTCGGTACAAAGAACCACTGAAGAAAAATGGGTGAAGAAGATAAGCGAAATCCAAGCAAGGGATTGGATTTGGAATCAAAACCGTCAAACGAATCAATCAACCACAAGATGGAAGACACGAATAAACTGAAAGAACAATCTTCAACATCTTCTTCAAAGAATACAAATGCAAATATTCACACTGGGAAGTCTTGTAAAGGTTGCCTTTATTACTCGTCCCATTTAAAAGCCGATTCTCGAAACCCTCTTTGCGTTGGTCTCTCCCGTTCCCTTCCCAATGGTAATCCTAATTATCCTTTTATTTTCCTGGATTTTTTCCCGTTAAATGAATATTTAAGTTCCAAGATTGTTTTGATTGATTATTTATTATTTGGGATTTTTTTATTATTTTTTTGCGGAATTTTTTTGATTAGTGATTTTGAAATTGATTTCCTCGAATATTGTGTTTTTTCTTTATTGAATTTTTTTCATTCTACTGTATTCAGTATCTTGAAAAATGTTGTGCCTCGAGTGTTTTGGCAAGGATATTTAATTTTCGAAATTCTGAATAAAAAAGATTGTGGAAATTTTTTGTTTATTTTGAAACAGTTTAGGACTGAATTTCTTTTATGTAAGGTTACAGATTTTATATCCGTGGACCGTGAATGCTAGTTTACAAGCATTTTCTCCTCTTGCGTATGATTCTTAAATTGAGAAAGAAAGAAAAGTGTTCATGGTGAAAGAGAAGTCTCTTTAATTTACCCAATTAGACATAGTATGTGTGGTCTTTGTGTATGTTTCTTTATCTGCCACGTCTTAGATTTGCTTTTAGAATACGATGAACTCTTTGCTTGTAGGTTTCCATTTTGCTAAGTACAACTAGTTTGTTTTGAAGAGATATAGGTCTTAAAACGAAATTAAGATAAATAGTTCTCTCAATGCTCTCTTGAATTTTGTGGACTTGTGCATGATGTAACATATCTCAGCAGTATAAGCATCAGATCATGCAGTTATCTGTGTAGCTTTCTTCATATTGATTTTCATAAAATTAATAACTTGGGTGAGTACTGATTCCATGTTTGATGACTAGTACCGCGGTATATTGTTGGAGAATCTGAGATGGAAGCCTCTAAAGAGGGTAGAAGCCTCACAGATTTTAGATATGCGTGTGTTGGTTATTCCCTTTACCCGGACCGGAAAAAGCAGGTAGCTGATGGACAAGAGACACAAACAGAATTGCCAGTTTGTTTTGGCCTTGAGGTCAGTATCTCCCCCCTTCTTACATATGGTTTGAGTTTCTTTTTATTTGCCTTATAGAATGGTTAAGATTATGAAAAATGCATTACCTTACTTTTTCAGTTTTTTTTTTTTTGTTTCTCTCTATTGGATTTAAGGAAGCACAAACATTTCATTGAATGTGACTATTTTTTTTTTCATGTCTACCACTAATAACGAGTAACACCATCTTTCAATCTCCATGTTTGCTGCACTCTTGTGCGTGGATGGTGAATATCTAATGCAATAAATGGCACTATTCTGGACATAAAACTCCAGTAGGTTTAGCCCCCTGTTTGACAACCATTATTTGGGAAAAACTGGTTTGAATTCTGAATTTTAGGAGAATGTGTGGTTGAAAATGAGGAAAATTTTTTGGATTTACATGTAGAATATTTTATTATGTGGATGTATGGTTGAAAATGAGTATGTGGAAAAAGAGTTTAAATAATGGTTGTCAAATAGCGGCTTAATCCCGTCCTGTTGAAGGTGTTATTTATCACGTGAAATTTTTTGGTTTCAACGTTTTCTCGCTTCCTAGTGTCTTCTTTATCTCATCTTATGACTTTGTTGACATCTCTATAGCACGGACACTTTAATTAGGGTAGCGTATCCGTGTCGGACACGAGTCGATACCGACACTTCTTGGACACTCTACCGTAATCATTTTTCTTTTTATATTAGAAGTATTATATATTGTTAATTCAAAGTTATTAACAAGTAACAAATAGATACTCATGCTTAAAAGATTTCAACAAGAAAAATTAATAACAAGTATAAAACTAAATTTATACTATATAAATGAAGACATTTTAAGAAAAAATCAAGTTGTCGTATCTGTTCTTTTTTTAAAAATTGCGTGTCGACGTATCCGACACGTATCGTGTCAAACACACGTGTCCGTGTCGGTGCATCATAGGTTGACATCATTGAGACTTTTGCTCAGGTTTTAGTAGATCGAAGAGTTAATAATGCTGACTCTGCTCCTTCTCCTGCTCCTATTCACAATAGAGAAGGTAACTGCTCTTTCTTTTCCTTTTTAATGCAGATTGTTTACAATGTGTCTGTTATGTGGAATTTAATGATTTATTTATGAGCAGCAGGTTGTTTTTGATTTCCAAATGCAGATTTTGCACCATTCCGTGATCTAATGNGAAGACATTTTAAGAAAAAATCAAGTTGTCGTATCTGTTCTTTTTTTAAAAATTGCGTGTCGACGTATCCGACACGTATCGTGTCAAACACACGTGTCCGTGTCGGTGCATCATAGGTTGACATCATTGAGACTTTTGCTCAGGTTTTAGTAGATCGAAGAGTTAATAATGCTGACTCTGCTCCTTCTCCTGCTCCTATTCACAATAGAGAAGGTAACTGCTCTTTCTTTTCCTTTTTAATGCAGATTGTTTACAATGTGTCTGTTATGTGGAATTTAATGATTTATTTATGAGCAGCAGGTTGTTTTTGATTTCCAAATGCAGATTTTGCACCATTCCGTGATCTAATGGTTGAAGCCATGTTCAAGTTATATATGTTTCCAACTAGGTGTTAGTATTTTTAATGGCCTAGCTTCTGTTCAGGGAATATTGTGTGCGCTTTAATTCCTTATGAATCTTCATTTTTAATCTCATTGGAGTTGTCTTATTATATCTAAATTCCTCAAGTCAACATTGCATTTTCGATCCAATTGGTGACAAATATTGGATCCAATTTGAAAAATCGCTCCATTCTCTACTTTCCCTTTTTCTTCTATATTTTTAGAAACTTAAGATAATTTAAATAAAATAATTATATAAAGTAAAAGAGAGAGAAGGATTGGTGAATTAAATAAGTCATTTTCGAGTTCTAAGTCCAGCTTCAACCGTCGATGAACTGGTTGAGCTTGATCATTAAGATGGTGTATTGTTGTCTTTTGTAACCTTCAAGTTCTATACCTCTTTGCATATACGTGTAGAGTTGTACCATGAATGAACTTACACTTCATGTACTAGTCTTAGCATGACGACTGTGAAATAATCTATTTCTGTTTTATATTTGATAAAGGACATAACCATGTGACCTTTTGCATTACTATAAACAAATGTGAAGTTAATGTCAACTTTTGATGTGACCCTGCTGTAAGAAGAAATATTCCACCATAAAAATGGTAAAAAGAAAAGTTAATATCCTAGTCTTCTCTTTATTCATTTTTATCTTCTTGTAGCTCCATCCACTCCCCAACACACACGAACACCATCCAAAAACTTAGAGTATACTGCCTTTTGAAATAAGGTTTGACATAAATGGAACAGCAATATACCGATCCTTCATCTGATTAATTACCAACTACGGACCTTGTTTTGACTAACAATTTTTGGCTGCAGTCAATTTTACTGTAACATATTAATCAGTTTGGGAAATACAAAATTTCTCTTTTGCTTAGTGGAAATAACAAGAGGTCTCAAGCTTAATTCCTGTTATAAACATGATTGATACTTCTTGGACAAAATGCTTGCCGTATAAAATGTTTATACGAAGAAGGTGGCTCTGAATCAAATACTTACTTTGATATGTTAAATAGAAAATAGCTATCAATTTTGAACCCAGTAATATAGTGACGGTTGGACTAGCACACAAAACTATGAAGTTAAAAATAAATTATATAGTAAGGGTGTTTGATGGGGATTAAAATTAGATTTTTAGTAGATTGTGATAGAAATTTTTGAAATATGTGATTGAAAAGTTGTGGGACCTATGAAAGATGTGGTTAATATTAATTGTTTGATTTTGACTTGGATTAAAATCAGGTTTTAATCCGGACCAAACAGGGCATAGGGTTATACATTATTCCCAGTTACAAATTCCTGTCAATATGTCAAGGATTTGTATATGATATGATATGCCCCAAAGACAATATTTCCATTTATTTAGTTAAAGTAGGGGAGGGGTACTATGGTGATTTAGTGGAATAAACTGTATAGGCTTCTAACTAAACAGGGGGTAGGGTATTCATTTGAGGCGGGTGGAAATTATATTATTACTTGTTATAAGATGTATGCCCATGGCATATTTTTTGAAAGGCTGCATAAAGATGCTTCTCTTATGTATATATAGATAATTATTTGCTTTATTAACGAATATATGTTGGCACCTGTACGTGGTTGAGGCAAACTTCCACTATTGTGGCATTTTCTACATGAAATTATTGTGGACAACCCCACTTTCTCTACCTCTTTTAGATGCTCTTTATTTCATTAGCAATGCAGACATTTATGGGCATGCATGATGTAATTCCCGATGTATTTTATGGGAAACACCTCTCCTTGTAGTTGTTATGGTTAATCTATTAAATTTGTCTTCTTGCAGATGTTAATGGGTTGCCACAACGTCGGACACATAAACCGACTCATTCAGCTGGGGATGAGTTCCTGAGCAGGCAAGCACGTTCTTTGTTTTTTGAAATCAAATTTTTAATGTTTGGCTGAGTTGAATGTTAGGTCTAGCTAAATATCCAAATTTTGATTGACCGACATGTCTATCTTGAAAGCCAGTCTTAATAACAAATTAACATTTAGAGTTACACTTATACCTAATATCATTTTTTTGAAACAAATATATGTACTATAGTTTGCAGTCAACTTCTAATAACTGCAAATTACAGTTAAATGAGAACATTTTTCATTGTAATGTGATATTGTAAGTTATCTGGATATCTTTGTACATCCCTCTCCAGTCAATTTTGTTCAAGCTACGTGACACGACCCATCCTGAATCACCCTAGTGGACCCGACACGTAACGTGCGCTGATAGTAGATACCAGCTAAGTGCTGGACCTGCCACCAAGGCAACTTTGATATGCTTTGACTGTGTTATATTTTTATAAAATTTTTAACAAAGTTTCCTTTATTATATGGACTAAAACCTCCTAAACTATAATCATTTTCCTCAAACCCGTACATATAATTTAAAATAGGGTACACCAGCCCCTCAAAACACAAACTCCTCAAAATACAATACTGGCAAATTGCCCTTTACTATTATTTACAAACAAAAGTCCCCAAATACACTAACGATACTAAATATGCAGCGAGCCCATAATACAGATATATAAATTACAAATTAACTTTTCTGATAAAAGATGTATGTATCCCAAATAAAATATGAAATATATAAACTAACAAAATGAGTCATACAACCAATGACAATATGTGGCTCAACTCAGTGGATTGATAGGCTCTAACGTTGCTCTACTCAGCTAATATCTGTTAAAAAAAATGTGACAAAATATATGAGTTTGTAACTCAGTGAGTGGATATTTCGTAAATAAGTATACTTTTTCCATTTTTGCAGACTTTCTGAAAACTCTTTACTTATGCTATTACAACTTTAAGAAAGTCTAAAATCTGATAATACTTTTAAGACTAAAGTACAATGAAATCATAAAATTCTTTACTCTTTATTATAAATAAACAACTGTAAGATACAACAGATATAATAAATTTGACATCCATACTATGAATAAAAATATCCATTCACAGTATTATAAGCTGAAATCTTTATTTTGTAAACTGAATAAACTAGATTCTGTAGTCTAAAATATAATAAGCTGTATAATACTGAAAAATCAAACCAAAAAGGTACACTGAATAACAACACTCATGTATCGATTAATACCGATATACATGCAAGCTATTTAATTCTGATATTTTGTTATTCTATAATTCTAATCATAGGCGCATAGAGTTGCCCAAAGGCTATAATATGGTCACACTATGGAAACATATTCACAATAGTGCAAAGCTGGTCAAACCACCATAATGATCTACGTTGTGGAAATACATTCACACCAGTGTAGAGCGGGTGAAATCACTGGGGTACTTTCAGATGGTTTTAAAAATAATTTTAGATACGTTGAAACATACTAATATAACATACCAACGAAATGATTTTTTTGAATTGAATTTAACTTTTAAAAGAAATAATCATAAAATTCATGTTATTCTGAAAATCGCGCTGTCGTTTCAAATTTATGAAATAAGTAACTTTATGATCTATCTTAAGTTTAATAATTTTTGGAAAATAAGTTTTTCCATCCACTCAAGACAAGCTACAGTCTATGAAGGTTGATAAGCTTTTTCAATATTTTTGTGATCATCTGAAATATGATCCAAATAACCAATTTAATCACTATCAAATCAAGAAACCTTAAATAACTAAGGAAGGAATACTTAAACTTAATTTCTTTATAATTGAACAAATTTTCTTTAATCAATTGGAGCTAATTCTACTTTCTAATACCTTCACCAATATTTGCTATATCCAAATTTACTTTCATCCCAATCATAAAAATAATCACACTTCCCAATATAGTGAGAACTCGAAATCACACTTGCACCAATTTACTTTATATCTTGTTCCATAAATTCATTATTTCACTAGAGTAATTCCATCAACATAATCATTTTCACAAACTATCTTTACTCAATAACCCAATTAAAAATTATAGGGTTTGCTAGAATTCCTTACCTTGATTCAAATGAAAATTTATTAATCAAGCAGCTTGAGCTAGAAATTATACTCCTTTCACTAAATCTGAAAATTAAACCAATAACTTAAAACCCTAGAAAATTTAACATTATCATTCCATAAAAAAAAAAAATTACTTCTTTACCTCTGGAAGAAATGAAAAAATTGAACTCAAGCTTTTCTTCCTTCCTTTCCTTTTCTTTCTTTTCTCTATTTTTTTTTTACCGTTTCTCTGCTCTCAGTTCTTTGTATGTTTGTAAATGAAAAAAGGGTTCTAAAAGTGACACTTGTTCTCCACTAATTCCATATTTGCAATCAAGTCCCTCCTTTTATGTTTTGAGTAAAATCTAGTCATGAAATTTACATACTCGTAAACTAAATCTCCAAGTTTAAATTATATTCATCTTAAACCCTCAAATATTGTCAATTGTAAAATAAACCCGAAGAAAATAATGTATTCCATTTAAGTCCCTAATTGACTTTGACTTTGAAACGAAATCTTGACTTTTGACTAGTATAAAATGGGGTGTAACACTATGACTTACAAAAATGGAAATTTATCCAGTTATCAGTAATATCTTTAGTCCTCACAATGAAAAAGGACCATGCTTATTGGTAAAATTGAACTTTAGTCCTTCACCAATAAATAAAACTTATTTTAAAATATGATTTTGGTCGTAAAAAGTGAATAATTTGATATAAGACATGCCTGAAATTGTTGCGTTAGTCATTATAAAAATCGTCAAAATTGGATGGGGTACTGAAAAAAAATTGTATGCTAACATGAGATCTACAGTTAAAAAAAAAATAAAAAATCTCCAATATAACAAATATCTAAAATATCTCTGCTTAATTAGGAATGTATGTTTCCTCTTGGTCCATGTACTTGCTAATATTGAGTGAAGACTAGTTATTTTTTTATGCAGATTTCAAGCTTCTTGTTTCATTTTATGCAGTTTTGGTGAATAGAATACTTTCTCTGTGGATTTGTGCTATGTAAGTAGTCGAAGTAAAAGGAGTGCTTAATATTGTGACGAGTACAATATATATAAAAGGTTTACCAAACAATAGTGATTGTATTACATAATACCAATGTACTCTCGTATCTTTTGCTTGAAAGGAAAGTTACTCTTAAGCCTTGTTTGTTTGGCGAGATATCAAGCTAGGAAAGTGATCTTGGTGCGGAAGAGGAAATGGAGCTCTTTAAAGAAGAATAAATTTGAACCAAATTGAATAATATTTATAGAATAATTTTATTGTAATAAATTGGTTACTAAAAAACTTACAAAAAAAAAACCCTTTGTCTATATAGATGAATTAATCTCTTAATCCTAATAGATTAAGGAAGATAAGTAATTTCAACCTAAAAGAAAAAGTAATAAAAATGGTGAAAGAATTAAAAGTCCTAACGTAAATAAGAAATAAAATTCTATGATAAAATATCCTATTTGTAATAAAATTGTTATACATCAACCTCTCACGCTAAGAAAATATCCATCATCAAGAGAGGTTGAAGAAAAGAATATTAGGAAGAAAATCTCGAAATTTTTGGCATTATGTTGTTTGAATTCGAACCTAGCTTGGGCTTCAAGAAAATCTCGAGTTGTTTTGCATTATGTTGTTTGAAGTGAACATTCATAGTCAATTTGTAATTTTTTATCAGCTCTATAGACCGAGGTTGGTAGTTTTGCAATCCTTTGATCATCATTACGATGATGCATGCCAATACCATCATAGGTGGCCATCATTCAAGGGTAAAATTTGCCGTGATATCATTTTGGTGTGGAAGCAATTGAATTACTTAAAAAAGAATAAAGTTGAACCAACTCGAAATTTTGTAGAATAATTTTATTGTAATAGGTTATTTATTGAAAATATTGTGAAGTATTTGTTTATGTAGGCAAAATAATCTTCCAATCTTAGTAGCTTAAGAAGATCAGTAAAAATTAAAAGAAAAAGTAATCAAAAACTTGAAAGAATAAAAAGTCCTAATCTAAACAAGAAAAAAAATCTTATTTCAAAAAGAAATAATTTCTTGTCCTTCACTTGGGAAAAAGTTCGTCCTTGGTTGAAGAAGAGAATATTGTTAAATCGATAGAAAAATCTCCGAATTTGCATCATGTTGCTATGATTCGAACCTAGCTTGGACTTGAGGAAAATCTCTAGTCACTTGTTGCCTTGTTCTGAACTCATTGAATCGACCAACAAAATTTGCAAGATTTTTTTGTCGGCAACATCTTTTTACCTATGTGTTATTCTTTTTATATTCTAGATTGGGGTTTGTAATCTTGCAATCCTTCGATTATCAATGTGGGAATGAATACCACTAGCACCACAGGTGACCACCAATTAAGGGTAGAACTATAATATCCACAAAATATATTATAGTTGCTAATTATGAAAATTTGGAATTTAGTGCAAAATGATGAAAGTTTGGGGAATAAAATTGCATATCGGCCAATATTGGAAGGACCACAAGTACAATTTTTTGAACTATACTCACACACACACAAACATGTAAAAATTGAATGGAATTAAGTAAAACTTCTTTCTCATATATGGAAAAAAAAAGTTTAGGAAGATTCATTCCTAAATAAGTAAACTGCCATACATGTGTGAATGTATAATAGATATAATTATGATTTATTAAGTTAAATTATAGTATTACTATAACTACGTGCATCTATATATGTATATAATTAAATATAATTATGATGTGTTGATTTAAATTATATGATTACTATAATTACGT
>CAIGRL010295785.1:0-10959 GCA_903798325.1 Fraxinus xanthoxyloides
GTATAATCTAAATATTTATTTAAAAATAGGCATGTGGCGGCATAATTTCCTCTTAACCGGATTTATCTTAAGCAATTGTTCATTTTAAATACGTTAATTAAAAAAAAAATTATTAGATGGTCAAGTAGAAAATATTTAAAAACAAATAATTTACTTATTTTTAACTATGGTAATACACCAACAACAAATTCCAAAATAATAAAAGAATATTGAACAAGGAATATATATTCAATAAATAAATTACATAAATAGGTGCGTGTTCGGATACACACGTATAGGTACTTTCAAATATATTTGAAATAAAATATTAAGGAATGAGTAAAATGTTTTGGAAAAATTGTGTGAGAATAAATAAATCATACTAAATTCTATTTTAATAAATCATTCTATGGCATGGAAATTGTGGAAGGTGGAAGAATAGCAAACAAGAGTGGAAAACATATGGATCTTCATAGAAGATAAATAGCATATAATATGTCAGTGCCATATAAATAAAAGGAAAATACTTCTTGTACGTAATTATTTACGTAAAGTTTTCACATAATGATGAGATGTCAAAAATGTAAACAAAGAAGTTTTTTTGATTGATGAAATTTTGATCCAATTAAATATCGTCACATCAACTATTGGTATGTACATATAGCACAACCTAAATAAAAAGGGTTCAATCTACATTATCAATTGGGTCAATGGTAGTGTCAAAAATGCTTTTGTTTCAAATTTAATTTTTTATTTTTTTAACAGAATGCTTCCTGGACTGGATGACGTAACAGAATGCTTCATGGACTGGATGACGACTAACCATATGAATTAAGAGTGTGTTTGAGCCACATTATTTTAGAAGAATGTATTTTAGAATAGTAAATTAATGAAGAATGTGTGGTTGAAAAAAAAAAGTTATTGATGTGATGAAAAATTTTATTTTATTGAAGAATGTATGGTTGAAAATAAGTAGAAGAATGAAAATGAAAATTTTAATGTGTACCAAACATGAGCTAAGAATGATCAGTCTTATTGCCTAAGCATTTCAAGCAGTTATGCTATTCAATTCTCACTGAGAACAGACGGTCAGTCCATTATGGATTTTAATAATACTGATACATTTCAATCCTCACAAGGAAATTTAAAAAGTTCAATACTAGTAGAAAAGTCAGTCTGGTTCGGTTCTGGTCCGTCCTTTAAGGACACTAGCTTTAAATACACCCAAAATAACTTGAGCGCGCTTGCTCAACGTTAACACTTTAAAATTTCGAGGACAGGAATACCGGTCATGGCAGTAAACATCTGGAACTCTTCGAGCCACAATCTTCAGAAACTTTTTTTTTTTTTTTTTACTAATTATGTTGAATTTTCTAGCAAAGACGTCCTTGATCAACTGGAGACAGCAAAGAAACTTCTTGAATAACCAAGTGAGAAATGGAACTCCTACTTCCGAATCATTGGCCCCAAATGCATGCCCTATAACAGAAGCAGATAAGTTTTATATCAACGTCCCATGAGAAAGAGAACAAAAACCGTTAGTTACAGTAAAAACATAATGTTATACAGAATAAAAGCTATGAATTAGAGAAACGTGAATAATTTATGTTCAAGACGAGGAAAAACGATACAGAATGAGAAAGATAAAAACAATGACGAGCTAACATAGAAAGCAAGGGTAAGAATCATCACAACAAGAAGGTCAAAAGGCTTAGATCAGTGTAATCACTTATCAATTCTATACATAAGAAGACACTCGTGTGAATCCCATAACAAATATCAAGTTCTGAGCTGCAGAAGAATACAAGACTCTTGTGGAATGTGGATCATATTTGTTATCCAGGATCTTCGTGCTAGATTGCTAGTATACTTCACTGCCTCCATTTATTAAGACAACTTCACTAGCATGTAGCACTAGAATATAAGACCCTTGTCTACAGTTACTCCCACTCAAGTTACAGCCTCTCACGGTTCTACCCAACACTCTATCTCCTGAGATGATCCAACAAATAGTTATTTCTGCTTTGTCTGCATTAGGTGTCCCAAGTAAAACATCAACTGCTCCTTTTTGGTTACTGGACTCAGGTGCTTATAATCATATAACTCATGATACTCAATTACTTAGTAATCTTAGACAATATACTAGACCTCTCTATATACATACTGCCAATGGTAATACTCTTCTTATTACGGCCGTGGGTGATGTATCACCAGATTTAACTAATGTTTTACTCTCTCCTAGTTTATCAACTCATCTTATATTCGTTGGTCAACTTGTTGAAAACAATTGCACCGTGTCTTTTTCTTCTGATTGTCTTGTGCAGGATCGGATGTCCGGAGGACGAGCATAAGGGGCCTAAGGAGAGACATCTCTTTCCTATTCCACCAAAGCATGTTCCATCTTTCCTATTGTTTGTAATTTTGTTGCTTTCGATATTTTTTATTGGCATAAGATATTGGGACAGCCAAATTCTAATGTATTACATCATTTGTTAAACTCTAGGTTACTTGGTAAAAAAAATTCTGCTTTGGTTTCATCTATCTCACTTGATTGTGCCTCATGTAAACTTGCTAAAAATAAGGTTTTATCGTTCCCTTATAGTTCTCATGTTTCACATATTTTTGATATTGTTCATAGTGATGCATGGGGTTTAGCACATGTAGTATCTCATGCTCACTATAAATACTTTGTTACCTTAATTGATGACTATAGTCGCTTCACATGGATTTACTTCTTCATACAAAGAGTGAGGTTTTATCTGCCCTTCAGCCTTTCACTGCTTTCATTGACAACCAATTTTACTCCTCCATCAAGATCTTACGATCTGATTCACGAGACAAATATATGTCTAAGGCGTTTCAATCTTTCTTATAGATGCAAAAAATTTTCCTACTTTTTAATCACATCCTCCAAGAAATCACTTCCAAAACTCATTTTCCCAAAAAAAATAAATAAATAAATCAAGGGGTCATCAAACAGGGGCTAAATATACCCTGGAAAATGAAAACCTCTTGTACCTGAAAATTGATAGCAAAGGATCTGCATTGAATCTCAATGTGATTCTGCATTGAATCTCAATGTGATTATATGAAGTCTCAAAGCTTCTTAGAGCCTTCGTCTTTCTTAGTAATAACTGACAAATGGAATTTGAATGCAAAATTTTTACAAGTCTAGCTAACAGAAAGGAAGGCAGAACCAACAACTATGTCTTCATTCCACTTTACAACACAAAAAAGCTAAGAAGCATGTTTGCTAGTAAAATCTTCTAAATCAGAAGACTAGCTAGTTGTTATGTCAAAATAACTTCCAATTAAATCACATGTTATTACTACCAAAGAAAATGCATACAGCAGCGTATCCAAGGAGTGTCCATGCTTTATAGAATGAAAGTATCATCTCTAAACTAGGTACGAGTGTGCGCTATCAGCACATTTTTTCAACCTGATCAAATTAAAGTTTATATTGCAATCTAAAATCATAGTCCATTCCAGCCGTTTCTACGCGATCAAATTAAAGTTCATATTACCAGCTAAGAAATCATAGTGGGCAATATTTGTTTAATTCAATATATTTTATTCTTCAAATAGTAACTTCAACAATTAATATCTGGCCCTGTTTTTCGTATCGAAGTCCCCAAGCCTGGGTAAAGTCTCATGTCGAAAACCAACTTCAATCATTGCTGAACAGGAACCCACCTTTCACTTTTGGTAAATCAACTAAACCTCTCCCTCTTAGAAACACAAGAATTAAATCAAGATCAATCTATTTCCTACCCTTAATGTGCTTGTTCATTATTCATAGGAAAAGCCTATATTCTCTGTTCCCATGCTCATTCCACAAACACAAATCACCCCTCTTATGTATTTTCATTTTCACCATTGAAACTGATAAGCACAACTATAACTTCCTTCATTAAACATAAACATAAACAGACTAGTTCCTCTTTGGAACCAACCAATAAGCATCTTCTTTTTACTTTATTAAAATTTGAAGCATTCTCTATCATTTCTTTCTATCATTCCACCATAAGTAGCCTGACTCTTGCTCACTTCAACATAAACCCATTACTTATCAATAAAACCAAATACAGAACCAATGTTCTCTCAGTTGCAAAACATTTCCTCTTTTTTAAATTCTGTTCAGAATCACATACAATGGTATTTAACACAATGTGCAAATGAGGGAGGTCACAGCTCTTACTACCAACCTAATCAGCTAGTGTTATGAATAGTGGTCTGTTAGACAAGATAAAAGCATATCCCTTGATTTTAAGGAGATTAATCCCAATCCCAAACATGAAGGGATTTAGGGGTCAGAATCCCATGAATTATGTGCCAAAACCGGCGGCTAAAATCAGGACTGCTAATGGTATGTGCAAGTTGGCATGGCAATCAAACTTCAACACGCACAGCTCCGTATATCAGATCGCACCACTGGCCAGATCATCATCATTTACATCACCGTGATGCTGGACAGGCCTGATAAATGACAAATATCTTCCTTATGCTGGACAATCCCTTAAATGGCTACTAGTTCTCAGCTGTTACAGATCTCATCGCTCTATTTGAAGCCCAGTCTTCCATTGGGGCATTTCATTGTTTCAATGGCCACATTGTGACAGCTATGCATGTAGAGTTGCATCAATTTTCAAACCAAGCAAGCTCAAACCTTGCAATATGTTAGAATGACCACCAAATTCATTTCCAAAGCACCAACTATTGATGATTCTAACTAGACTAATCTCAATCAAATAACCTAAAGTTATTTTTGTACTTGACTCTTTTTGTCTCCAAAAAATACCCCCATCTGAAAATGTTCAGAATGTCACATTTGAATGCAGACAATCACCAATATTCACATGGCATGAACCTATTTGAAACACACGTGAATATGGATTTCAAAACTGTAAATTACAATTGAATAAAGCTTTACCCTAGAAAATAAATCTCTGTGCTAATTTTACTTACTTGCCATCAATCTCAAAATAGAATAGTATTACTAGAATTTTGGAGACGATGTATTACGAGATGACCATATCTAACCAAAATACTAAATTCAACAAAACCTCACCCCATGCTCATCTAGGGCTGTCTACATGGATCTTTTTTAACTCCACTCATCGAGGACCATCTCTAAAAATTAAATCACAGAAGTTCACATCTATTGTAATTCCCTCATCCCATGTAATTTTAGGTCAAATCTTTTTTACCCAATTGTGCATATTTTGGCCTTCATTGAATGCACTCAAATAATCTCAATCTGTTCTTAAGTAATGTATCTTCAATTAGCACCTACTTTAACCAATTCACAAACATAATTGTTCTTTATATCTCCATCTTTTAATGGAAAAAATCTCGCTTCAACTAACTCAATCTATGTTTCTACACTATTTGAGTGTGGCTGAGTGCACATTCTAGTTTCTTGATATCACCTCAAGGCCAACTTTATAACATATCTAACCTTAATTATTTCAAGTTTGAGCAAACCATAAGCTCCCATCTGAAAAGAGGGAAAGGGGCCTTAAATGCTTCCATTCTGAAAAAGAAAGAAGTGAAACCACCATCAGTTCAAATAAAATTTAGACAATCTCATTACACACCCAACTTCATTCAACCAATCTATATGCTAAGGTTATAAAAGACAATGGTGTTGTTGGCAAATCAACTTCCATGTTTAAAGCACTTGTCCAGATGCATATATCCTTTCCTCATTCGAAATTGGATTATATTTTACCTATGCTTGTATATATGATATTTGCAAGCTACGGTTTGTATGACTGGAAGATCCATAAAAGTTATTAAATGTTACTTGGAGGCACCGCAGTGGGTTCCTTCCCTTCTTTCATAGACATAGGCCCTCCTTGAATTTCCATACAACTATCAATCAATGGGAGACAAAATCTCTACATCTCTCGTCCTTGTATACAGTCCGCTGGTCCACATAACTGCCTGCACCTGATAAGGGATATGAAATGCACTAAAATGTCTAAGTTTCCTTCCCCACTTAACAATGTAATGCACTTGATCTCTCATCGGCAAATTCTTCTGGATTTCAAACATTTAAAAGTCATTAAATTTAACGGAGAAATGATAAGAAATCTCCTATACAAGTGTCATGCAAAAGTACATAGAAATTTTTTATATATGCTAATCATAAGTTAATAGAAAATTAATCTACAGATTCTGTAGTACCTCGGTTTTTAGATGCATTTGCATTCAAGCCTGCACAAGAAACTTGTATCACAAAAGGACAAGAAGAGTGAAATTAGACCAACGAGTTTATTGACCATGTAGCATTCACAATACCGAGAATTCACAATAAAATCATAATTTCATCCATACACGGGATAATAACTATTAGGTGGCCAATGATCAATAAATTATAGAAACAACCCTTACTAGTCACTAGCATAGAGACAAATGTATATGATAACGTTACTCCACGATGCATTAATTAGACCAATGCGGATAATTCTATGTATTTAATGATGATGAATTCAAAGTTAAAGTGGACAACTACCCAAAATTTCCAATGCCATTAACTGATTCCAGAAACTGCAACTGATGATGCTGCCGCTCATCCTGCTGTGGCTCAATCTGTTGCAATGGCTGCATGATATTCCCTTCCAGTGCCATTGTAGTCCCAGCTGCTGGAGTCCCCTTCCCCTCAACTAACCGCCACATGTACCACGCCCCAACTGACCTGTACGGCTTCCACTTCTCACACAACTGCTCCATCTGTGAAGGCCTAGGCAAATCCTCCAAACTGTACAACAACTGCACACCTTTCCTAACCCCTAAATCACTCACAGGCAACACATCCGGCCGGTGCAGTGAGAATATCATGAACATGTGGACTGACCAGGAACCTATCCCCTTCACCATTGAGAGCATCGTGAACAGTGACCTGTCATCCATTTTCACCACTGATTCATCTGACAGAATCCCGGAATTATACTTATTAGCGAGGTCATATAAATAGCTAGCCTTGCGCCCAGAAATCCCGATTTGCTTGAGCTGTTGCGCAGAGAGGGCGAGGACAGTGTCAGGGCGTACAAAGTCTTCACCACCACAAAGCGATATGAAGCGAGTATAAATGGAAGCGCCGGCCTTGTAGGCAAGCTGCTGATAGAGAATGCTCTTAGTGAGTGCTAGGAATGGGGGATGGTGGAACTCAAATTGAGGGGGCGGGTGGGTATCAATGAGCGAGACGAGCAAGGGGTCTGCAGATCGGAGGTGGCGAATGGCCAATTCAATCTCCCCATTGGCCGACAGAGGTTTGATGATCTGGGGCAGCGGTCTCGAAAATTGGGATGCATTCCGCCGCCGGTTCTTGGTTGTAATAGTTGTTGCGGGAGGCTCTACAGTAACGGTGGAGATGCTCGATTTGGAAGGGGCGGAGGAATCATCGAAAGTGATTTGAGGTGGAAGTGATTCTTTGTCGGTGGCCGGGGTTGTGTCTGTGTTGGTGCTCGACAGTTTCCGTATTTTCTGGGGTCGAATTGGAATCTTCGAAGCGTTGGATTGATTTTTGGAATTCTGCAAAAACTCGCCAGTGGAGGTGGCGGCGGGGTCAGTTGATGGAGTGGGTTGCGGCGGAGATTGCGAATTTGAGTCCAAATTCGGCTCAGATTTCATGGGCCGAGACGGAGAAGGAGGTTTAGAATCTTGAGATTGGGTTGCAGTTTGTGTCCGCGTCTGCTCACCCATGTGCACGGAAGGTAATAAAAGAGAACGACTCAAATTTATGGTCGTTTCGGCGGTGGCGATTGCCAGCGGAGACGGTGGAGCTGGGATCAGGGCGGAGGGATACTTTAAAAGGGATGGGATCATGGGAGGGCAGTATTATTTAGTCAGCCGCTGTTTGTCCATTCTTTAAAATTTTAAATTATTTGCTGCGAACCCATTCTCCCCCACATATATACACAATAAAATATTCAAGAAAGTCCCTCGGATCACATCCCAACTAGTAAATGATGGACTCTTAGTTGCTAGCAGCTCAGAGGTCATTGATTCGATTCGTGGGGTTCTTAGAAGACACGCTCTTTCTTGGAAGACATGATTTATCTTGGAAGACAGGAATTCTCCTGAAAGGCAAGGTGCAACATGTGTTGACTCGCTCGATATTTTGACAGATCAGTAAGGGATTTTTGGACCCTAACCAATTTGGGATACATCCCGCAGTTCATCTGATCTGCGTCTCGAGGGGTCAAAGCGTAGACCACATGATTAGTCGTCGAAGATACACACCTGGATATATGAAAAAAAATTCAAAAATATGCAGTAAAAAAATAAATATAAAATTATACATCTCATGATAATTTGTCGAAAATAAATTCGGCAAAAAAAAAACTCCAAAGAAGCCCTTATTTTTGCTTATACTTGTATACGGTACACAACTTCCGCATAGTGAATCCAACCGCAAGTCTAGTTTCAAATTCAAATGTCAGTAAGAACATAATTTTTATTGTAAGAACGCATTTTGAATTAATATATTGACATAGAATGTATGATTAAAAAATAAGAAAAAATATTAAATTTGCGTAGAATGTTATTTTATTGAAGAATCTAAAGTTAAAAGGAAAGAGAGAAAAATGTATTTTAAAAATAATGAAAATCAAATGAAGGCTAAAGATTACTGAACAGTGTGATTGTAAGATCATATTTTTGTTAACAAACAAAATGAAACCCAAGATCATAATGGTGATATATTGTGTTATTCATTTCCTAATATGTCCATTCGCAGATTTTTTTTCTAATGTCTTTCATTGAAGTTGATGTATAGCTGTTTGGCGAAAATCATGGTGACGAGACATGCATGAAATATAGACTATCGTGCAATACGTAGAAAAAATCACTATCTTCATTGATCGGATAATTAATTGCATAGTTGTCATCTCCTAACGCCTACGCGCTTATAATCCAACAAAGAAATTGAGTTCAAAGCCATCAAGGTTATGCTCTAATATTGATGATAAGGTTGTAAAATAAGTTCAATCATCTTGACAAAACAAACATTTTCTACTCGTACGAATATGAGCCCGGATTTTTTTTTAGATTACAATCGTGTCCTTTGTGTAACCTACTCCTGTACTTCAAATCAGTTTACCATCCAAAAGCCCAACTGTGGGAGAAAATGGGAATTTGAGAACATTTTCTTATGTTTCGAGTCATGCACCTAGGTCATCTCCAATCCTAGGTAAGTTTTGTACTATTTTTGCATTAGATTGAAAATATCTCCAACTTATTATACTAAATGAACAATGCTCAATCATTTTCTTCTTTATTTTTTATTCTTTACAATTTATTTATTTTACAAGTACATAAAGTACTAAATAAATAGTTACATTATATTAACGAAAATATTAAATTCATTAAAAATTTTAAAAAATATAATACAATAATAGAAACACCAAAAAATAAAAAAAAAATATATTAAATCATGTCATTAAAAATTAATCTTGTTTGTGATATATTTCGTGTTAATTTTAAATAATCGTGTTTGTTGCAATTTTTATTTTTATTTTTTGCATACTTATTTTAATTCATCCCTTAACTATTATTGATTACATTATTAAAATTTATTAAAAGCATATAATAATAATAATAATAATAATAATAATAATTTTGTATTCGAAATATTTATAATAGAAATGGACACAAATACCCATAACCAATTTTATTGCAAAGTGAAAGAGAATGACAAAATTGTATTTAACCATTTTGATTGAAAGTATCATGTTAGGTTGGATTTTGGAAAGAGTTTGCACCTTTTTTTAATGCAAAATGGTATTTTGAGAATAGCATTGGAGATGGCCTTACCAATTATTTGGTTTGCTTATGTTCATTAGTGTAAGATCTGCCTTTTAAAATAAGAGGTAACTAACCAACACAAATAACGTCAAAACTCACTCCTCGTTTTTCTTTTTTCACGTTTGAATGAGTTCAACTCATCATTGCAATGTCAAACACACTTTCAGATAAGTGCTTCGTTTGAGGCTGTAGCTTCCACATTTACTATTCTCGACGGCCAATTTGATTTTCATTCAGTTGGTTCATCATATAAAAGATTTCTCAATATTTGACTTAGTTTTTCTTACATTATTGTCATATTCACAATACAAAACGCCCATACGTTTCATATTTAATGTACAAAACGTCTATACGTTTTTTTTTTTTTTACATTTCATCCCTATTTACACATTTATTGTGAAAAACATCATTTTCATCAATTTTTATCCAATCTCTTAATAAGGGAATCGTGAAATAATAAATATACCCTCATATTTAAATTAAAAAAAAATTAATTGCAAACATAAGCCCAAATATTTCAAAGAATTACAAATTAGTCTCATAACCAATTAAAATAATGAATTTATAATTTACTATTATTTAAAATAAAACAATTAAATCAAAAGTCACCCTCCACCCCACTCCAACCCAAAATCAAAATCAAACCCAAGACCCAAACACCATAACCCTACCCCTAAAACCAATAACTTCTTTACCGCCACCACCACTGCCCACCGGGCACTTACATTTCGACCAACACCAACTACGAACCGTCGACAACTTCGTTTGGGTAAAAATCAGCTCTAAATAGCTTCCTCACCATCATTTCAACCACTACTGACTCCTCCAAATTTGTAGCCAATCCTCGCACCAATACCCAGCTATGTCTCATCTTTCTCAAACCATTGATGCTGAATCATAGACGTTGAATTTTTCAACCACGACCGTCGGCATCACCACCCAAATCACACCCATCGTCTCATCTTTCTCAAACCATCGCTCGGCTGTGCAACACCATCATTGTTGTCGGTCACCATTATCACGACCACCACGTGGTGATTTTCTTCTCCACACCAACCTACATGATCTTATCCTTAATTAAACCCCAATTTAGTTTTCTTCTCCATACCAACCCATGCTGAAAAAATACAAAAGGTGGACAAACTGTGAGGAAGAAATCACCAATTT
>CAIGRL010295838.1:0-14839 GCA_903798325.1 Fraxinus xanthoxyloides
TTACACTTTGCATTCATATCTTGTATATTAAATTGATTTGAAACTAATTGTCGAAAAAGTTTGAAAAACCAATTTACTTTCCTCTTGGTTAGTTGTTCTTCAGTTATGAATTCGTTCACAAATAAAACTTTCTTTTTCTCGCACAAAATTAGGTGATGGAGATGGAGGTGTTGGACAAATTAAACCTATGTCTGGGCGAGATGAAAACTAGAATTTGGATCGTTGGCATTAAGATAATCTTTAATTGAAAACCGGTTGACAAATATTCTGACAAATGCAATAGCATTTACATCTTACTTCCTAATTTTGCCCTCACTATTGCACACCATATATAGGACAAATGAGAACAAATTCCAACCATGTTCATGAGAGTTAAAAGGGTCAACGCGCAATGTTGATATGAATCAAAGAGAGCACATGCAAGCTATGAGAGCCCGATTGATGTGACCAAAACTTTAAATCTGTCTCTGTAAAAATTGTGCCCAATGGTCCAAATTTTGATTTTAATCACTCCCAGACAAGTCCTACATGTGGGTATTTCATAATAAAATTACATTTGCAAAACACAACACTAATAGATGTGTTATATAATAAAAAAGAGGCGAACTTGTTGGCGGAGGCAGACATTTCTTTTTCACCCGAATCATTCAGAGAAATGCTACATTTACAACATTTTTACACATTAATTTTGACAGCCCTCTTACATGGGGGCGGGGCCCACAATCACGGGTCCCACCCCCCATGTGAGAGGACTGTGAAAATGACTGTGTAAAAAGGCTGTACGTTCAACATTTCTCAATCATTCTAGTTCTTTCACATTGTTCATTTTTTGTTGGGAACTCAAACATCAAAATAGGTTTTGGAGTTTTCTTTCACCTTCACGAGTGGTACGAAATTCAAAAATTCAAAAGGGCTTTTGAGCTTTTAGGAGACAAAACTTTTCAATTTATCGAAATATTATATAACTAAAATGTTAAGTTTAATCAATTTCAAATTTAAGAGATCAATGTTTAAAATTACAAATTTTATTTATAAATAAATAAATTAAACATATATTTTATTAATTAAATTTATCAAGGTCACAATTTTATTTAATTTGGTCACAAATTCCATATAATTGGTGACATATTATTAATTGATCACAAATCACAATTTGTATATATCACAAAATATTTTACGATCATAATTCAAAAATTTTATAGGTCACAATTTGTTCATCGATTACAAATTAAAAAATTAAGTAACAATTTATTCATCGGTCACAAATCTATCAAATTAATAAGTCATATATTATTCATTGGTTGTAAATCACAAATTTCACATGTCACAAATTATTTTACGGTCACAATTCAAAAATTTTATGAGTCACAATTTTTTCATTTATCACAAATAAAAAATTTGTACCTCAAAATTTATTTATCGATGTCAAATCACAAATATTATAAGTTCCAAATTATCACTTATTAATAATTTTTTAGGTCACACATTATTTATCGGTCACAATTTATCTTTTTCATTGCTCACATATTTTTTATTGGTCACAGTCAACAAATTAATTTGATAATCACCTCCACCAACAGTAGCACAACCACCAATGCCATCTATACCACCACCACTACTATCTCCACAATCTCCTCAAATCCATTACCGTCAATGCCACAACTGCCTCGACCACCATCTATACTCTTCACCACCATGACCACCATCTCCACCACACCACACAACACCACCACCACAATCAACCAAAAAAAATCCCAAACCTACCATCATCGATGTTGCTGTCGCTGCCATGACTACCAACAATAGTTATTGCAATCACCACCAATCCACAACCACAGCCACTGTCACCACTATCTCCATCATGGTCGTCGCTACCACTAATTAATCGATCACAACCACCACCATATATGACTGTCGCCATTGCCACAGGTACAACCACCACCACGCCAACACCAACGCCACTGTCAACACAAACACCAAACCCACCACCGTCGCTCACTACCAAAAGAAGAAGCTACAGTGGTGATTTGAGCTACTGAGAGTTGATGTACGCCATAGTCAACGTGGCAGTGGTGTGCGACAATTCACACAGCAGCAGCGATCTAGCGCTGTGCACTACGATACTCAGTTCGCTGCCAAATGCCGCTTCTAGCGGTGAGAAGGATGTGGCTTTCGTTGGCGAAGAGAAAGAGAGAGTGAGAAGAGAAGAGGATAGAAGACGGAGATGAGAGAGTGAGAAGAGACGAGATAGAGAGGAGCATGAAAATTCTAAGGTTTGTCGGTTTGGGATGAAATTAATTAGGGTTTGAGATAAAAATTGTATAATTAATATTTAATATTTAAAAATGAAATATGTGATTTTGAAAAGTGAAACTTTATATTTGAAATTTGAAATTCAATCTTGAAAACTTTGATTTTATGTAATTTCCACTTTACCAAATTACAATTTTAGATATATATTTTATGAGATTCATATTTTTATCGACTTTTCAACCATACATTTCATCAACTTACTATTTGATAAAATTTTTTTCAAAAGTTTTGTCAAACTATCCCTAAGAATGAAATTTAGATTTATTTTCAGGGACATTTTTTAGTCTATCTTGGTGAAAATGGCCATCTGTACAACCCTTTAAAATGGTCATATTTCAACATGGGTTTTAAACAATGGCTATTTTATCCAATTCCTTCAAATTAAGTCAACAATTACAGATAATTTGGGAGGAGAAGCTTTTAATTCTATTCAACTCCCTACTTTTAAATTAATTAATTACAAGAATATACTTTATTTTTTTGTAGTAGGGAAATTCCAAGAGGTTAACATATTAGATGGAGTAATCAAATTTCTTACAAGTTCATCACATACGGCCATGTTTAACCGTCATGAAGGTTCTTTACTAGGACTTACCCAACAACTGTACAGAAATACAAAATCATCCTAGATTGTATCAAACAACTCTTAATTATACCTATGATATTCAAGACAATTAAACAAAATCCTACCAAGGCAATCATATAGAACCCAACCAGACAAAGACAACCTAACCCACTTAACAAGATCACTCCATGGCCTAATTTCCTCACATATTTTGCCGACACACGAGTCACATTAATATTGGTTTATGCAGTTTGTGTCCTCTAACCTACTTTTTCTATGGTTTGTTTGCCTGCTTAAATAATCCCATTAGTTTTTAACATTTTCTTGACTACACGAACAACGTAAAATACAGTGAGAAAAAGGTATTGGCACTGCCACTATGATATAAATACAATTAACGAAAATATCAGAGTTGATTCCCATGGAAATTCAAATAAAATTTATTTTCGACATCAATAAAAATTGTTCAAACTGCTGATACATGATACATCGATCAAATTTTAGTTAGAAATGTCACAATCTACAATAGACATTAGCTGAGAGCTTCCCTTGTCGGGTCATATGAAGCATGAGGAGTTGAAGACTGCTTTTCGCAAATAGCAAGATGAATAATTGTGGATTCCTTAATGCCCCTCATCATAAGCCTCTTTAGAACATCTGTACAGATTCTTTGTGTGAAATTCAGGCTTCATCCATGGGAAAAAGGTAATGGAACAGTCTTCACAGCCCTATAATTGCCAACATTATTGAGGTGTTCATTCTCCAATCTGTTCAATCAATGCATATAGTTAGCAGAGTCAAATATATGATGCTAATATGTTCGAAAACTTCAATTCAGAGACTCCATTTGTTTAAAGGAAGGGGTGTTGGTGGGGGACCTCTACCAGCTTACAATCGATAAGTATGAAGTATATAGGAGGGGATGTAAGGCCTAACCTCATATTGAACATTTCAGGTTAAGAAATATTCTCTATCTGTTTTTTCTTAAATTTCAGAAGTAAAAGCTTGTAGCAAACTTTTTCCTTGAAGTAAAAATTTTATTTTACCGATAGAAGTTCCAGTGTCCACGTCGGATGACCTCAAGCGAAGCCAGGAAAAACTCGAGCAAGCGTTTCTCAAACTTTCCAGCACTGAATCTCATCACAGTTTCCACCCATGCTACTCTTAGGACAAAATTCAAGGCCTAAAACCGAAATATTACTCGTTCAAAATTCAAATCAACAGAAAGTTGTTGCTGCCATAGACACGCGCAAATACATCTAAAGGGAGAGAGAGAGAGAGAGAGAACTCACAATGGATACATAATAAATGCTTTTATTCTTCAATATCAGATCATCTCTAAGCCATGGATTTTTGGACTTCGGGTTAAGAAGTCCCCAATCTTTGACAAAATCCCAGTACAGCTGATAAACTGTGGCTACCAATGAAGTCACCAAAACTATAGCCATCCACAATTCTGATTGCTGCCGTGCATAGGTTAACCTTGCCCCGGCTGCCACCATAGCCGAGACATACTTCCCCAAATTAGCTAGGTGGTCTGTGTTATTTTCATCGAACCATCTTCTGGCGCACTAACAAATATCATTTTTCAAATTGCACGCAATATTAGTTGAATATCGGAAGAGGTTCATGTCGATTTTTAGGCCAAAGAACAAATTTAAAGTAGCTGCATATTTACCTGCATGGCACGCCAGTAATAGGGCGCAAAAGAGATAACATAAGCAAACTCCATATATACCTTCCCGGATTTGCAGGTCCCATAATTGTGTGTTTTGAAACTTCCAGCAAGAAAATAACAGGCTGCTGATTCCATGTGCCTCAATAATGGAATCTGTGGAATGAATCCAAATTAAAAATGGAAAAAACATAAGAAAGAGGAAATATGATTGATCAATATTCTAGATACCTGACTGGTAAGTTGATCAGCCATGAAGAAGTCTATCATCAAAACCTGCAAAATTTTTACGCAGACAGAATCGAGTAAAAACAATAACACATTATTGACAAAACTGTCAAAACATCGATTCGCGCACGAATACCGTTATGATCAAAATTAGGGGAAAATCTCACAATATAATAACTTTTGTAATAAAACAAAGCCATGCAAACTCAAACTATTGTATGCGGATATAAAGATCAACATTTTGATGAAACATACTTCAATAAAATAGCCAAACTAAATAAATAAAACACTAAAAATTCTCATTAAACCTAGGGTTCTTTGTTGGTCAGCATCAGACTCATGGAAAATTCTTATTCAGCTATGATAACATTAATGGTTGTTTGGGCCGAATTAAAATCAGATTTTAATTTAAGTTAAAGTTGAACAATCAATATCAACCACATCTTTCATGGGTCCCACATCTTTTCAACCACACATTTCAAAAACTTCTATCACATCACAATTTACTAAAAATCTGATTTTAATCCACACTAAACACTATCTAAATGCACGTTTGGGACCCAATAATAGATGACTTGACATTATAATAAACAAGATTTTTTTAGCCTTTTTTTTTTCTTTCTAATACGTAGAATACCATAAATTGTTGACATTAATAATACTATTTAGACGTACCTTGTAAAAGGGAGAGAAAACTATGTTGCGTATGACTCTAATGAAGGAGTATCGTGTTGGACGATATAAGATTTTGAATGGACATAAGAGCAGCGTGATGAAACACTGAAAAAGGATTACAAAGACAAGATCAAGCTTGACTTCAACACTCGACTATCACCATTATTGAAGGGGCTTACGAGTAGTAGAATTCCCGGGATCATGTTGACTTGAAGCGGCGAGAATCCTTTGGAGAGTAAGATTAGGTGAATAACCATAACCCCAACAACAGTAGTCATTAAAAAGGTGCAAATAAGGAAAGCATCTCTGTAATTGAGGGCTGTACTGGACTGGAATTCGAATATGAAATTGCAGTTGATTCTTGTGCTCTTCCACATGAACAGGTTGCATCCATACATAAACATGTGCAAGCTTAGCAATGCAAACATGCTGCAGATACATGAAATCACAGACTTAGCCTTAACAACCCCCATAAATTAAGATTAATAATAAGAAAACAAGATTATTTGGATCATGATAGTCATCAAATTTGTGTAATTTTATTGACCTGAATATAGGGTAGACGGTTTCCTTGTAAGCGGCTTCTATTCCAGGGGAGAACGTGCGACTTAAATGTGTCAATATTACATACACACTGAACAAAGTTATAAAGCTACCTGTAAATAAACCTGCAAAATACATCATCAAATTCCATTTCATTTCATACATTCATGTAATAAAATATTCTACACAAAACATTTCTCTATTGTTTAATCACACATTCTCTAAAAGTTTATTATTCAAAACAATGTTTTTCAAAAGAGTCATGTTATGTGTAGATAGATGTACACATAGGGGTTGACATAATGTGAATGGGGTGATACTCATGCTATAGTATCGTGGCCCCATCCTACTCACATTATGTGTACATCTATGTACACATAGATTAATTTTTTTCAAAAAAGGCCACCAAACAGGGACCTAATAGTGTCAACAAACCAAACATGTTATATAAGTTAATTCGTGTTTAGCTTGAGAATGGAATGTATTTCGAGTTACTTTTGTGTCGTAATGTCCAAAACAAACTCTAATCTAGTCCCTACCATATATATTGCAATTTTTAATTAAGATAGAAACAGAATTTTGAGAAATACTCGAGTTTGGCCTTGAGACATTGTGATTTAGGACAAATTACCTAGAAATTAGGACTTTATGTTTGTTAAGTTTCAAAATTATTGTAACAAGAGTCAACATTTATCAATTTTCTTAGAAACATGATTTCTTAGCCCCTGTTTGACACCCATTTATTTCTCATTCTTTATTTTCAACCACACATTCTCCAAATAAAATAATATTATATAAAAATCTAAAACTTTTTATCACTTTTTCACCACACAATCTCCCATCAATCACTATTTCAAAAATTCTATTCTCATTAAAATGAGATTCAAGACTGCATTGTGAATTGTTTAAATAAGAGTTACTAAAATCGATAGAAATTATTGAATATTGAATAAAACTATTTTTTAGCTGAACCAAACAACATATAAATATGAACGAGATTTTTTGACATTAAGCTAACCCTGTTGAACCCATTAAAAACATAAAATTAAAATGTGGGATTATATAAAATTATAATATGTGGCGTGAGAGAGAAGGAGAGTATATATGCATATTCATATACCTACGAAAAAGGTGAGCATGTGAGAGTCTTTGTGGTGTTGGGGTCTCAAGAATTTCATTGCCTTTTTCCTGTCACTGTTGGCGAAGTGCTGTGTGAATAGGGACTCCACTTCATCCGTTAGTCTTAAAACCTTCGAAATGGGCGAGATTTTTAATTCTTTTTGTTTTCGTTAGTACCATTCAATACACTTTACACAACATGTAACTGTAAACAAGTACAAATACAAAATTCGAACAATTCTTCAATTATATCATATCTGATAAATCTTAATCAATTACCTTATCAGAACTAACGAAATGTGATCTTTTGACAACTTTAAGGTAACTTGCTGAGGCCTGCTGGTTTGATACCTATTTATGGATATGAGGATTATATAATAATTAAAAATATATATACGAAACCAATCTACAATGCAATGTTTCTATAAGAAATTTTTTAAAACTCTTTTACAAGTGATATAAATATTATGGAAAAAAAAAAAATCTTACCTTGTCAAATTTCTTAAGAATCTTTATAAACGCCACCATGTTCAATGAGCTGCCAAAAACAATGAAATCATTGGAAGTGGAAACAGAAAGTAGTTTTAAATTTTTGTTCTAATTTTGGTACTGTAATGTAACTATTTAAAAATGAAAATTACACCATACGTCTCCCATATATAATCAAAAATCTCTAAAAATGAGCAAATTGGTCGTCAACCTTTCCCACTAGTTTGTATGTATCACGAAATATTAAACATTAGATTGCAAATTACATGAATATAATCATGATCCTGAAAAGATACACCTCATCAAATGTAAGATTATAGAAAGTTGAATGAAAATTATAGACTCGTGTTGAACCATCTCGTTTAAAAGTTTAAATTATTAAAAAGGAGACCAAAGTATTTTAAAATTAGAGAAACCTGTATGTTTTGAGCAAGCCAAGTCCCCTGTAGAGCTCCACAAATGCCCCTCTAATCATCTTTTCTGCATATTGTATCTTCTTTCTGTTAATGAATTCTCCTGTGCTGCTGCCTAATTCCTTCTTGGGGTTGTTCACTAAATCCTCCCAAAGCATTGATGTGACAGCGGCTATGGTGCGCGACGGTGTTGTTGCTGGAATATCGATTCTGAGGGCCATCTTTGGCTTCCCTTTCTTGGTCTTTGCTCGTGTTGTGGTGGCGGAATTAATGAAATTTATGCCATTCTTCTCCAACGCTGCAACAACATCATCTCCTGTTTGCGAATCCTTCGGGCTGTCACAGTATTCACTTTGGCTTTCTGCATAATAATTACTTATAAGTGAAAAAGTTACTTATTTTAATACTAATGTTGGAGTTGCTCAATAATATACCCTTCACTAACACAAGTTTTAAGTAAAAGACGATCGAATATAATATCAAGATGACAAAATTCTAAGAATCAAATCCATACATGGTAATTAACTTTTATGTTTGTAACGTTGTGTGTATAATGATACAACGTAAATACTCGATGCCTCAAATTTACACTTCTCAGTCAAATTTAAGGTTTGACAAAATCATTGTAAATTAGAAAAGTAGTAAATAAATAAATTAGTGATGAATGTTGAAAAATTATTTAATTTGTCATGTGAGTCGACATATGTAATTAATTGTATATAAAGTTTATCTTAAAGTTAAGCCTAAAATTAAAGTAATCTAATAAAGAATTAACTAATTAGCCTTTGGACATCTAAATAAAGTGTCTGTCGGACTGTATGTGTAGAGACCAAATCCATTAGAGTTTGTATTTGACGATGAGCCAAATACATATGGATCCTATATATAAGGTTATGTTCCCTAATTTATGTGTAATTCTCATTTTTTCTGACATCTCATCAACACAAGAATAGAAGAAAAAACATATTGAAGAGGAAGATCCATAAACCCATAATCAAGAATCAAGAATCAAGAATCAAGAAAAAAGTTCGAAGCAATTAAATTGAAGAACAAGAAATCAAGATACGAATCAATGGATTAAGGTATATTCCGCATTAATTTCTTGGTTATTTGATCTTGGCAAGTATGTAAAGTTTACAAAGTTTAAGTTTCATAAAAAAATTCGACAAGTGGTATCAGAGCATATTTATATTAAATCATTGGGAATCAAAATCTTAATTTCATTCTTGTTTAATTTCATGATTTTCGAATTTAGAAAATCTCAATTTAGTTTTTATTAAAATTTTCCTAGTATATTTTCAAGAAATCTAGCTTCTTCTTTTCTTCGCCAGCAACAGAACACGGGGAAAGAACTGTGCAACACCACTGCATTTTGAAGCAGCGTCGAAGCCGCCCTCGATCCCCTCCATCCCTTTTAGGGTTTACATGTTTTGGATGATTTTGGGGCGAGGGCTTGGGGTGAAAATTTGAAAATTTAAGGTCATTGGTTGCAATTTAGTGTTAAGTTTTTAAAATTCCAGCCCCTTAAGTTTAAAGTTTTGGTTATTCAATTCCCTAAAGGTTAAAATTCATTCAATTGGGCATTTTAAAGTTTTCGATTTAATAATTCAGTCCCTAAAGTTTGAAAATTAATTAATTTGGGCTATGAATGTTCTGAATTTTGTAATTAAGACCCTAGAAGTTCATAATTAGTTTAAATAAACCCATAAACGTTGAATAATTAATTTTTGGATCCCTAAAGTTTTCAATTATTAATTATTGACTCCTAAAGTTTTGAATAATTAATTTTGTATCCCTAAAATCTTGAATTATTAACCCTTAGTCGCCTAAAGTCTCAAAAAAATATATGAAAAAAATAAACAAGAATTAACAATTCAAATTCAAATTTTGGTATTAAAAATAAATTTATTTTCGATTACTAATTTTCCTAAATAAATTAATTGAAACAACATGTTATCAAAGTAACCTCTCTTGTTTAGATTAATTTATTATATTAGGAAAGTCCTGTGTTTGTAATTCATGCGGATATTTATCGGACCAAAGGAAAGTAAATATTTGGTCGAATTACATGCATACACACATGATAATAAATATGTGACAATTATAAGATTTTGTTTTATGTGAACAATAAATTGGTCCAAAAATAGGTTTATTATTTGACATAAGTTTATTGTCAATAGTTGATCATTACACTAAGAGTACCACTTATAAGTTGATATTTCTACTAAATATCAATGTTGCGTTCGGTCTCTTGTGATTGAGTTTTGGATTTATTAATTTTTTAGTATGGATTCCTATGTGAACATGTTAATTAGGTATAAGTTCTCTATACAAAGAATCCATCTACTTCTGCAATATCTGTCTACATCAACTTCATTCCCGTGTTAAATGGAACCAACTTTAAGGACTGGAAAGAGAACGTTCCAATCGTTCTTAGATGCATGAACTTAGACATTACGTTAAGGACTGAACAACCGGCTGCATTTACAGATAAAAGTTCCGCTGATAAAAAAGGGAATTGATAAGTGGGATCGTTCAAACTGCATGAGTCTTATGATCATGAAGCTTGGTATTCTAGAATCATTTAGGAGTGCTGTGTCCGATAAGGTAACTACTGCCACGGAATTTCTTGATAAAATTGGAAATAAATGCCTTGTAAAGAGCGATAAGGCTGAGATTAGTACACTTTTGCGAACTTAGTTTCACTAAGGTATAATGTAAAGGAAATATTCAAGAGTACATTATGAAGATGTTACATATTGTTTCAAAATTAAATGCACTAAAGCTTGAGATATCTGATGATTTTCTCGTGCATTTAATTTTGATTTTTTTCTTCCACAATTCGATTAATTAAAGTCACTTACAACTATCTTAAATTATTTAATTTGTCATGTGGGTCGACATATGTAATTAATTGTGTGTAAAGACTATTTTAAAGTTAAGCCCAAAATTAAAGTGATCTAATAAAGAATTAAGTAATGGGCTTTGAGCATCTAAATAAAGTGTGAGCCGGATAGTATGTGTAGAGACCGAATTCATTAGAGTTTGTATTTGACGATGTGTCAAATACATATGAAAACTATATAGGGTTATGATCTCCAACTCATATGTAATTCTCATTATTGTGTCATCCCATCAACATAAGAATACAAGAAAAAGTATATTGAATAGGAAGATCTATAAACCCATAATCGAGAATCAAGAAGAATGTTCGAAACAATTAAATTGAAGAAGAAGAAGAAATTAATATACAAATGAATGGATTAATGTATGTTCCGCATTAATTAATTTTCTTGGTGATTTGACACGGAGATTTTGACAATTATGTAAAGTTTACAAAGTTTAAGTTTAAGATTTGACAAAAATCGTAAATAAATAAAATTAGTGATGAAAAGATTGATTGAGATACAATTAGTGGGCTTTGACATGCTATTAACACAACAAATAAGTGCTGTACTTAAATTATATATGTAGCCCACTCAACGATTAGTGCATTTCTAAGGCTGAAAAAGATTCAACTAAGATCTCTTCAATTACTCCACAATACAATAGTTTATGGAGTATTTTCTTTCTTTAAAATTAAAAGCTAGTGTTTAGCACTATTTTTTGTCCTTTTGTTTGTATACAATAAAATTATTCACAATATATCGAATTTTAGAAAAAAATATATATATAATTATTTTTTATTATGCAACTTTTTCCACATGTTACTTTCTATAGCATGAACTTTAGGGCCTTCCATTGCATGGTTAGACTTGAGTTGAAACTTGTTAAACCACTTCTTTTAAAAGTTTAAAATGTAAGAAGTAAACGTTTTTGTTTATTTTAATTCCTCATATACATGCATGATTTTAATTAAAAGCAAGAACGATCTCAATTTTCAGACATTGAGACTTCAACTTACGTCTTTTGTATGTTCTCATATCATGTTGAACTATATATTTCTTCTACAAAGATATGATAACTCACCTGAGAAATCCGAGTTCCCACCAAATGATAAGCTGGTAGGCGAAAGGAAGCCGGAGCCCGATTTAGCAGCCAAATTTTTCTGTCGCCGATCACCGAGAACCCTCTTGAGATCGAGCAAAATCTGAAGCTGCTTATTCAAAATCTCCCCTCTTTCTAGAAACTCAGTTTCCTTAGTCTCATAAAATTGGTTCACTTTGTTAAGTTCATCATCTAATGTCTCGAAAAACACCTTAACCTATACAGAACAAAAATTTCATACATGGTAAAACTTTTACAAGCTCTATAATAAATGAGCATGTTTGATACGTAGTACTGAATTGAAATAGAAAGCGTGACTCACAAGCCAAAATCTTCTCTTTTTTATTTTTTTTTATTTTAATAATGTCTAATACAGCGTAACCCACTATACGAAACTCGATTGGAAGTGCATCGTTATTTATTAATTAATTACCTCGTCTTCCTCTGAAAAGAGATGAGCAAGCTCAGTTTCATAAATTTCTTTTTCTTCTTCTCCATCTTTTCCTTCTCTAAATTTTCTCTTGACCTGTAATCAAGAAATTAATACTAATTATTATTTACTAATAATTTTCTCCATGTTATCTTAGGGTAGTTATATTTGTTTCGCTTCTTCACGATAGTTTTATGATGCAAGTGACGTTAAACCAATTCCAAACTAAACAAACCAGAAAGTGCAAACTTTATGATATCACAAGCAAATGTGTTGTGAACCGTTAAAAAAAGGAGAAAAATGAAACAGAAAAGAAATGGGAAAAAAGTAAGGAGAATAAGGCTTGCCATGTATAGTAGTTCATGTTGAACCACTTGATTTAAAAGTTTAAGTCACTAATAATATTACACATGTAATTTTATCTTCAATACACATCCTTACATATAATTGAAGTTTTTTTTTTTCTTTTTTCCAATCAAAACCTGACGTGTAGACAATTTTATTAAGTCCGTGTTTGGCAGGTATTAGGGGTCTGTTTGGTACAACTTAAAATCCAATTAAAATTGAAAATATAGTCGTTATTGGGTCTCGCCCGTCTAATAAAAGTCAACCATAAAGGCCAATTTTTCAATTTTAATCCGATTTTAATCTCTACCAAACACCCTCTAGAATCAAGATTTTAGAGCATGTTTGAGCACCATTTTTTGGCTTAGGATGCATTTGGAAATACTCACTACATCCCATTTATATAAACTTGTTTTGATTTTTCACACTGATTAAGAAATCTTATATAATGTTATTGGAAAAATAATTTTTCCCAAAAACTTTCCTAGTTTATCCACATTTAATCATCAATAACTAATAGTAAATTATTATTGAAAGTAGTAAAGAAATAAGGATATATTAATAAATGAACAAAACAAAGCATTGTTAATAAAGAAAGAAGATTATATAATTGAGACAAGAAAATAAAGAAAGTGAGCCTATATAAATGAGATAGAGGGAGTAGTAGATTGATGAAGAATATGCGGTCAAAAAATAAGGAATTTTTTTTTTATTTACGTTTAATATTATTTTAATGAAAAATGTATGATTGAAAAGAATAAAGAGAAAAATGTATTTTGGAAATAATGAGAATCAAATAAGAGCTTAATCTAAAATCAAAATCAACAATTATTTTTAACCACATATTTTATGAGTTCCACAATTTTTTAATCATATATTTTATCAGCTTTTATCAAAATTTACTAAAAATCTGATTTCAATCCCCACTAAACAAAGGCTAAATGTGTGAATGCTAAATTTGAAACTACGCTATGATATCATGTTAAACGGTTTATTTCGATGTATATTATTTAAAATTTATCCTCAATACTTAAAAACATCCAATTTGTTGGAATAAAAATAATACATGCCATTTTTATAGTTAATTATTAGTGTCATTAGTGGCAAAGTTTTCCGGTTGCGTTTTTTCTTGCAACGGATTTTAAATTGAAATTTATTCTGATTTAGACAGTGAAATTAAACATGAAGGTCAAAATCACATATTCGTTAAATATAAAGACAATAATCAAAGTATAAAGTTTTGAATGATTTCTTTTAATAATTTTAACCTTTTAATAATCAACTCAAAACTTAATAAAACCTTAGTTTTCTCGAAGTTACATCACTTTATTTTTCTTTCATTTTATTAAAAAAAAATAGGCAACCTAATGTGGTAGATTTATCCAAAACAACAATATTTGTACTGCCTAGAAAACAGCATACTATACACAAACAGGTAACATAAAAGAAACAAACTATTAAATTTAATTAAATTCTGAAATAAATACCTGAATAATTTCAGGTGCCTCTTCCTCTCCACCACTGTGAAACCTGCTGGTGATTTGATTGAAAACACGACGAACGGGGTCGAGAATGGAGATGCCGAAATCACAGTTGGAGTGTGGAGCATGCTTAGGTTTCCTAGCCACCTTAATCTTTTTGACGTGTTTCTTCAGCTGCCAATAATTCACAAATGCATCTTTCCATTCTGGAATGAGCTGCGCTTCCAGCTCCTTGGAGAATTTCACCATGCTATCGGCCTCACTGGGTGGCAGCTGCCAGAAAAGGTGGACGAAAACCCCGAGGAAGGAAGAGGAAGAGGAAGAGGAAGAGGAAGAAGAGAGTTTGGAGGAATGGAAGAGATATTAGAGGACTATATAAATAGAGTAAAACTATTTAAGGGGGGGTCCTCTACTAAAATTTTGATGGATTTTAAAATATTACAAATCTTAATGAATTTCGTGGATTTGAATAGATTTTCACAAATTTCATTAAATATGGTGAAATTTCAAAAGATTTGGTTATAAGTATTTTTAAATTTGAAATTCATCCAAATCTTTTAAAATCTATTCTTTAGT
>CAIGRL010295849.1:0-12577 GCA_903798325.1 Fraxinus xanthoxyloides
CTAGAAAAAATAGCATTTCAAACATGGTCTTAGTTCAAGTCCAAAACGACGGCTTCCGTCAATTTGACCTTATAAATTAAAGATTTAATAATTTTTTATATAATCTTCAAAAGTAAGATTACAAGTGAATATCATTTATATCATGGTGAAAATTGTTAATGTAAATGTTAAAATTGAACGAAATTTTCACACTACTTAAAGTTGAAGAATAAAATCGTCAAATTAAAGTTTTATTTTTCGCCTGCAATTTTATTGTTTAAACTTTAAACCAAAATTCATAAATTTAAATAGATTGAGAACCAAATTTGAAAGTCCAGGAATCAAAATCATGTAACCTCGAACATTGTAGATACCAGCCTTAATTTTTCTAAAAAGGAACAAGAAAGGAAAAATGGAAAAAAAAATATGCAATTGGAAGGAAGCATCATTATAGGGGTAGTGAAAGGGCCGAGTAGCTAGTCGGCTTGGCTCATCAAAACTCGATCCATGAACTGCTCAGGCTCGTTCAGAACGGGGTGTTCATTTTTCGAGCCAAGCAAGGTTTGGCTCGTCGAGCTCGTGAACAGTTCGTGGGCCAAAGTTCATAAGCTCATGGCTTGGCTCGTGCTTGAAGGAGTTTGAGCTCGACTTGTCGCTTTGACGATCCGAGCTCGTGGGTAGATAGACTGAGTACATTGCCACCACTAAGCATCAAGCACAACTAAAATCATTATTGCTAACAATTAAGCTCCCGTTTGGCTTCTATTAAAATTATAATACATTTCTCTCTCTCTTTTTTAACCATAGATTCTTCAATAAAATAATATTACACGTAAATTGAAAAATCTTCCTTCTTTTTCAACCACCCATTATTAAAAGGAAAAAAAAAAAAAAACTTTTCTAAAAATTATAATACTAAATAATAGGAGCCAAGTGGAGGCTAAATTAAGTGGTATGATGGACTAATGTTCTCTTAAAATGGACAGTACTTATGATATAACAATTTTAACATAGAGGTCGGTTACAATTTTACTAATCGATCAAATTTCAATTTTAAACACACATTTTATGGGATCTATAGCTTTTAATAATTTTTCAAACATATATTTCATCAACTTCAAGTACGTGGCTTGCTTCATGCCGCACTTCAGATTTCAGAGCGCTAATTTAAGTTGAAAAACATCTTGCTTGCTTGTTAGTGTTTTTAGGTGGTTTATAAGTTAATTGATTTCACAAAGTATGTAAATGAAAGTATGTTTAATCAACTTAAGTTATAATTTAAGTGACGTCAAACATGTAAACTCAACTTGTTTAGCCCTTGTTTCGTGTTGATTTTTTAAGAAATAATTTTGTGGAAAGTGATTTTTTTAATAATGTGTAATTAAAAATTATACGAAAAAGTTATGGATTATGGGCAATATTTTATCCAGCAAGAACTAAAATCTAAATTTTATCTAAATTAAAATTAATAATTAATTTTAATAACATATTCGATAGAATCCATAAATATTCGATCACATGTTTCATTAAAATTTATTTAAAAATCGATTTTAATCAGAGATTAATTACATAGAGAGCAATAATATTCTGATTCTGAATTGGCCAAATCCACAATACGATTTCCAAGATTCCACGTGGAAGCATAAAATTAAAGGGCTTATTAGAACCACTAGTCACTCGTCGCCCTGTAATCTCTTTGGAATTGCAACACCAGAAATCTGCATGAAGCTCAATTAATCATTCATTTCTTCAAATCCGTGGTCGACAGAGCTACAATTGATTGATTCACAGTTAACCAACTATGTCAGCCGTGGCTTCTCTATGTTCTTCATCCCCATCTTTGTTCAGAAATGGAAATACTAGAGTCCATGTCATGGCTAAGCACACCCCATTAGCTTTCTGTTCTTTACTGCAGATCAATCAGAAGAACAATGTTATTTTTCATCCATTGTTTAGCACTACTAGTAGTTCGAGCTGTTTGATTGTTAAAGCTTCTGAAACTGAGACCGAGGAGACCTCAGAATCAGAAGAGGAAAAATATGAAGAGTATGAAGTTGAAATTGTGCAGCCCTACGGATTGAGATTTGCCAAGGGTAGAGATGGTGGGACTTACATTGATGCCATTGCACCTGGTGGTTCAGCTTATCAAACTGGGAAGTTCTCTGTTGGGGATAAAGTGCTCGCCACAAGGTAATTTCTGATTCATTTCTGCAGATTTATACACGCTTTTTTTAACGGATCTAATGAATCTTGTAATAGTCTCTGCTTTAGAAACTAAATCAAATGAAATGTGATAAATTAAGCAATGAAACAAATTTATTAATTCAGTGCAGTTTTTGGGGAGGAAATATGGCCTGCAGCTGAATATGGGAGAACCATGTATACCATTCGTCAAAGAATTGGTCCACTACTCATGAAAATGCAGAAGAGATACGGTAATTATTTTATGTTAGTTACCGTTTTCCAAGGCCGATTGAAGCATGCTATTGCTCGTATTTACAATTAATTGCAATTCTTCAATTAGGAGAAAGCTTATGAAATGGAAATGGTATTTTGCTTTAATTAGCTTCAAATGTGAATAAGAAACGGAGTCTTGTTTGTAAATGTTGGTGAAATGAAGGCTTGCATAATATTTTATCCTTAGTAGCATGGTTTTCGCTTACCAGGAAAGGTGGATACTGGTGGCGAGTTGACTGAAAAGGAAATTATCAGAAATGAGAGGAACTCTGGATTTATAAGTAACAGAGTTAGGGAAATTCAAGTGAGTTATCTCGATTTTGATTCATTTTTCTTATATTACCAAAACATCTTAACTCATCCAGATTGTAATATTAAACCTGTAACTGATTGCAGATGCAAAATTACCTTAGGAAAAAAGAGCAGAAACAGCAGAGAGAGAAAGACCTTCGAGAAGGATTGCAGCTTTACAAGTTAAACCCCGCATTTCATCTTGATTGCATTGCACAACTTTTTTCATTTTCTATTATTGTTGAATATCTCATTTAATTTTACAACCTATGCTATGACTCCTCCTCTTTCTTTCACGATTTCAACACACTGTGATGATTTGATGCACTCAAGTGATGTGGTCGAGCCTGGGGGTGGTTGAAAAACCTCCTTTTTGAACCTTCTATATTGTGAATTTGAGCTTTGATAGTTTAAGTGCTTGAATTTTGGGTTACACTAATAATCATACTTAGTTTGGGCATCCAAAATTAACTTGGCTTGTGATAATTGTTTATGATGTAGTTGCTTTAGATCCCCCAAATAGATCTAGCTGGGATATCTAAAGCAACAAACAGAATGGGAAAAGAAAGATTCATGTAGCTGACTACAAATTTATCGAAAATAAGGCTCAATTTGTTGTTGTTGCTTTGCATCCGTCCAAGGATAGTCCCTAAAAGCCATGTACTCTTACTCTATGTGCCACACCAACTATTGGGTTTGTATAATGTCGTTTGTTAATGCTAATCAAATTCGACCTCTTAATTTAAAAATAAATTGGTTACATTGTTTTCTTGTAATAATTGGTGAAGGAATGCCAAGTACGAAGAGGCACTGGAGAAATTTGAGTCAGTTTTGGGATCAAAACCAGAGCCAAATGAAGCATCCGTGGCAAGTTACAACGTAGCATGCTGTTATTCGAAGCTTAATCAGGTAGACAATAGTTCAAACCTATTATGAATTGAGCATTTTACTGGTTCCAATTGAGTTAGCACTCGTCATGATACATACCAAGGACAATGAAAGGTCCTTCTATCTAAGAATGGTGCATGACGTGCCATTTCATTGTTATTGTAGTTAACATAATTTCAGTAGGCATGTGAGTGTATTTATTGAGCAATTATCTGCCCTTTTTTCATTTTCTTCTGTAAATATCTCAACTTCATTTGTAACTTATCCCAGATACAAGCTGGCCTGTCCGCCTTAGAGGATTCTCTGAAAGGCGGATTTGAAGATTTTAAGGTAAATTAACAAGGATTAATACCATTAGTTATTATGATTAGACTAGTTATCAAAAACTCTTTTTGTATGATGCCATTTTGACAGAGAATCAGGACAGATCCTGACCTTGCCAACATAAGGGCATCTGAGGAATTCGAACCTCTTATGAAGAAGTTTGATGAATCGTTTATCAATGAAAACGCTATCAATGCTATCAAATCAATATTCGGCCTATTCAACAAGGAATAAAAGCAGCAGTCTACACCAATACATTGGAGGAGCTGCGGCTTACTCTCCGAATGATTTTTAACAGAATTCAGATGTTTGAAATGCCGATCTCCTACTGGACCTGGCGTAAGGAGGTTCCCACCATTGTATTTTGCATATCAGGAATATCACCTCTAGATCATTCTTGAACGAAACTGGTATTATCTGGTTAGAGATTGGTTGTTTTACAATTTAGTCAATCATATGTATATGTTTACACAAAGACGAGAAGAAGCAGAGAGTTGTCAATTTTAATTGTAATGAATTTTACTTCTTGATTCCATTTCTCTATCATGAATATCAAGTACATGACCAAAATTTACTTCTGGAAAATTGGAAATACAGTGAAATTTACAGTGAACAAAATTTTACCTACTAAAATTCAATTTAAGCTAGGTGAAGATTAAGATACCTGTTCTACATCAATACTCTTGAGTTTCTTCCTCAATCTTGACAAAAGTCCAAATGGACCTAGCTAGTGCTGAAACCTAATACATGGGATTGACTATAATTCTCAATATTAATGTCCAAACTTCTTCAACTAATTCAATGAAGCATCAACTTAGAAGCCACAACATCTCAGGGCTTGTGAGGATGGAGATGAACTGGAAGTCCTTTGGCTGGAGTGGGCAAAGGATCATATTCTACTTTCTCATGAGGAACCAGTAAATCCCATCGAAATCTCTTAACAATGTTGTGTAGAAATATAAGTATTTCCAGTCGAGCAAACTCTTTTCCCAAGCACATCCGAGGTCCCCCTCCAAATGGAACATAAGAAAATGGAACAGGTGCTGCCCTTTCATATCTTGACGGATCAAAATTTATGTTCTCTTGAAACAAGCTAGAATCTGTGCGCGCCAAAGAGGCACTCCAGTATAACTGTTGCAACAGCATAGTTCGTTTATGAATCATGAGTTCGAAAGCGAATAAATAACTGTTAAGGTTTCTTTTTTACTTGTAAAAAATTGGAAAGAGAATTCAGTGAGTCTTGGAGAATCTCATAAAAGATGTACGAATGAATAAGAAAAAAATGAAGTACCTTCCATCCCTTGGGAATGTCATAACCTGCATACTTAAAATCGACTAGTGCTTCTCTAAAAGCACCTATGACGGGTGGTGATAGTCTCATAGTTTCAGACACTACATTCCACGAGTACCTCATCTTCTGTATATCCTCCCACTGCAGAAATTCCCCTGCTTCTTTGGATGATGCAATTTCACCTTGCTCTGATTTGAAACAAATCATTAGGCATTGTTATGGCAACAAGGTGAAGCAAAGGGTATTTCCGCTTACCTCTGAATACCTTTTCGTAAGTTTGAGGAAGTTGTCCAAGATTCTTCATCAGCAGAGTTATGACAACACTTGAAGTGTCGTGACCAGCAAAGAGTAGCATCAATATATTATTCACGATAACTGATTCAGGCATAAACTTGCCATTTTCATCAGGATGGGCTAGCAAATGTGATAAAAGGTCTTGTGAAGCTGAAGCAGTTTCCTGTTCCAAGGCTACTCTCCTGTTTCTGACAATCATTTGTAGTTGTTTCTTAATAGCAATCGTCGCTCTCTTTGCATTGAAGAATCTTGTTCCTGGGAAGTTAAGAGGGACTGAGATTATTCCCTTCAAGAAAGTATTAAACAGGACAGCAAGTTTGGCAATTTGCTGAGGGTCTTGAAGGCTCATAAAGAGACGACATGTGATTTCAAACGTATATAGTTTGATGATTGGGAACACCTTCACCTCTTCTTTACCTTGAAAAACAAAAATATGTAGTTTAATGGTCTTAAAAATATGTATATACACAAATTTAGAAATGTCTATTGTACTAAATATGTTCGTTTGTGCAACAATCATACCTAACCAGTGAGTATTGATATGTTGCTGGGCTACGACGTCCATAGTTTCAATATAGAGCCGTGTAAATGCATCAGGAGTGATGAAACAAGATAGCATCTTCCTCATTCGCTTCCCTTCATCACCACCAGTAGTGGCTAGACAGGGTCCAAGCAGCTTCCTGACAGAGTTAGGCCACCAAATTGTGACCAGTTTATTCTCATTACTAAACAGGAACTTATTCCCGGCAGGGCTGCACAAAACTGCTACAGGCTCACCCATAAGTGAAGTCTTGAACACCTCAGTAGACTGGTACTTCTCCATTCTCTCTTTAATGTATTTCTCTGGTATCCCATCCACGCCCGCTCCAAGAAATTCCAATGTTTCACCAAGAATTGGCCATCCATAGCTGCCTGGAGGAAGATTCAAAGGCTTTGATCCTGTTGAATAAAGTTTTCCTGTTTCGCCAATAATGATGAAAATAGTAACGATTAATGAGACAAGTATCGCTACAAAAGCTATGGTTGTGATCAAGGATGAGTCGGGGACTGGGAGAGACGACGGATATTCTTCACCCATGATATATATAAATTGCAGATTTCTAAGCAAAATCCTAGCTAGCTCTAGCTCAAGATCTGTTGTAACATTATATCTATCTGTTTTATTTATAAACATACATAATTATATTGGTGATAGTGTGTAGGATGATAATGGGAAGCAGTTTGTGCCCACCACCATCACCCGTGATCCCTTGCCTCAGTCACATATCGTAAGCAATTAGCTTATTAATTCAACGTGGGTGGAGCAAACAGCAAAGAAAAATATTTCAGCAAAGGTTAAATGTACATATTTCTGGTAAGTTAAATTATCTAAATCATTGGATTTAACATCACTACCTATCATAGTGGATTTGGAGTTGGCTAGGAAATTCAGCATACTGGTGTTTCCATTTCTTACGTGTAGTTTTCTTTTCCTCAAATTTCAAAGAGTTGATGATTAATAATGATACACCACCACCAATATATTATCCTGGATAACTAAATTTTTTTGGATATGCTTGTAGCTAGTGCAGTCATTTCTTCATTTTCTTCTCATAAACAGAACAACTTGATCATGACTGCATCTATCTGATGCATAACACGCTCTACCTAAATCTCCTCCAACATGAATATAACCTCGCCTGCTCAGTTGACGACTTGTTGTATCTTCCCTTCAGCCTGGATCTACATTTCACAAATTCATGAATTCATCTTACGAAGGAAGAAATGTCAGTCAGACTACTGATAAATTAAATAAACTTAAAGACTACTGATAAATTAAATAAACATAAAGTGTCGAAATTCTAGATTCTCTATCGAAGAAGACCCCTACTTTTTACCTAGTTACTTTTGTTCTCAGTGAACAAGATTGACCTACACGATGTATAGCATCCAAATATTGGCCCTCAGCTACCACAAACCTTTACAAGATAAAATCAAACTGAGGTGCTTAACACATCCAGGAGAGAGTAAATTTCTCTTGACGCTGGATGATTTCACAAGCAGAAAACTGGTGTGTCTTATTTTCCACTTCAATCCAGCTCGAACCTGGGCTTCTCTTTTCTATTCCATGTTCCTTCATTATTGTCCTAATTCTTGCGACTTTGCTTCAGCATAATGTTAACTGAAAGGGTATAATATGTCAATACCATCAATTATTAACAGCAACTTGAGCAATCTCCAAGTTCTTGTAAAGCTTACAACGGCCTAATAAAGCACCCCAAACGACAGAATTGAGTTCCATTCTCATGCCTCGTAGCAACTCTAGTGCTCCTTCCAGAAACAGCTTTGCATAAGAGATCAAAATCATGCACCCATAGTGTTCAATTTCTGGAAGGATATTATACTTGTAATGTTAAAGAATCTCCTTCAGCCTTCTTCCACAAGTCCAGCATGAGTACAAGCACTGAGAATACTAGCAAAGGTCACACCATTTGGTTTTATGTTCTTCTCCATTCTTCCAAACATCACTAATGCTTTTATGGCGAGCCCATGAACAGCAAGCCCATCAATCACAGAATACCAACGGAAAAGATTTTTCTCCAGTAATTTGAAAAATACCACAAGTGCAGTATCCAAGACTCCACACTATGCATACATATTAATCAATGCATACCTGATATAAACATAAAGATTATACCCACTTTGCATTGCATAGATAGGTACTTCCTCCCGTTGGTTCAGTGCCGCAAGATGTGCACATGCTGAAATTACAGTCGACATGGTCACTTCATCGGGTCGAACTTCATTCTTCAGTTCATAGAAAAGATCTAATGTGTTGCTTGCTTGCTCTTTGCATAACAATGGATCATTGTCATCCACGAAATCAAATCCTTCTCAAGCATCATAAAAAACAACTTTTCTGCAGAGTTAACATCTCTTACTCTCACATATCCATGAATCATTTTATTCCATGCAACAATGTTTTTTCTCGGTAATTTCATCAAACAAACTCTTCTCTGAAGCCAAATCCCCAACCCCCTCATGAGCTTCAATCATTGTAGACCAAGCGAAACCATCTCTTTCAGGCATTTCATCGAACAGCATCCTTGACTCAACAACCCTATCCAAACTTGAATAAAAATCAACAACTGCAATCAGAACATAGAATGTGGGACCCAAATTTCCAGACCTGTCCTTGAACACATTCTCGGCAGATAAAACTCTACAGCATTCTCACGCCTTCATGGGTGGTCGAGTTGGTGGAGCGGGTGACGTGGAGACTGAACGTCACAAGTTCGAATCTCCCGCCAACACTTCCTCGGTCGAGCACGTCGCACCGGGCTTGCCTAGTGCAGTTTATCTTTCCTGTGTGGTTTGCGGGCTACTGCACATGGAGCGAGGTTTACCCAGTGTGGAGACTGCAGGTTCCTACGTAAAAAAAAAAAAAAAACTCTACAACATTCTCAGCATGTCAATGCAGTATCGTAAAGCATGAAATGGGCGAAAACAATTTATAAAGGCTCCAAGTATTACACTGTACACGAATACATACAGATTTTCCATCTGAGCGAAGGCGAAAATGGGCGAATCTATAGTGGGAAAATTGGAACAAGCAGTGATAGTTTAGCAAGAAGCCATTTTGGGTTACAATCATCAATATCATTGCGCCTCTTTCAAACTAGAACATCTTCTCAAACGATTGGCCATTTTCGTGACTGCTAATCTTGGGACACTTAAAATCAGTTAAATGATGGATAACTACACCTTTAACTTGTACACAACGTAAAAAACACTGAACATTTGTAAAGATGAATTCGAAAACTATTAATGGTATCTATGTACGAGACATTTCAAAAAGAGATTGAACAAGGTAAATAAGGAGGAAATTTCTCAAGATAACACAGTATCTGTTAAAGATTAACCAGAGGATAACTGAAGAAGTCACGTTCAAATTTATTTTGCCTTCTTCCTCCTCAATCAGTCAATTTCTTATAAAATTTTCCTTTCAATGGCTTCCATTCAACAATTGACAGATATTCTTGTTTACAAATCCATAAAAATCCCACCAGGATTTTCCAAACTGATTCTATTCGCCAAGAAGCAGAGACGCATCAATTGGTACAAACAGAAATTTGTCCGTTTCATATAGACATATGCAGATGATTTTGGCTTTTGATTGTCTGTATCGTTAAAATTGGGTAATGGTGCCACTAAAGGTAATGCTCAAAATTTGGTTGGCAGAAGAAAAGAATATCGAAAGTTTGATGCAAACATAGTCTAAGTGACTCGTAACATGCATAAAAGGGAGTGTTTTGCACCACCATGGTTTTCATGCCAATTTACACTGGTAATCTTTTAACCAAGAGTATAATGATTTCCAAGTTATGCTCGCACTCCCACCCGGGCCAAACAGCTTTATTGATGATTTTCATAGAAGGAATACCGTACATTTAGCTACCATTTGTAAAACTTTATCCACATTCTTTCCAAAATTCATTCTTTCAATATTCATTTTTAATTTTCACATTTTTCAATAAAATAATATTACACGCAAATTCAAAAAAATTTCTTATTTTTTAACCACATTTTCCATCGCATCATCATAAAATACATTTTCTTCTCAATAATGTGCATCAAACACCCCCGATTTCATTTGGTTCTCGAACGTAGCCCTTGTTTGTCTCTCATTATTTCAGAACTTTTTTTTTACGTACTTATTTTTAATCACATATTCACACAATAAAATATTATACACGTAAATCCAAATTGTCAAAACTTTTCCCAATGATACATTTTCCAAAAATTCACTATTCAAAACAATGTTCTTCACAAAAAATGGCCACCAAACATGTGCTTAGTTTTCTTCTAAATTAATTAATTACTCAAGTTTATGTTTAGCCCATGTTTGTTTCTCATTAAAATTCTCATTCTCATTCTTTTACTCATTTTCAACCACACATTCTTTAATAAAATAATATTTTCTATCACATCAATAACTTTTCCTTCCTTTTCAATCACACATTTTCCATCAATCTACTATTTGAAAATACATTCTTTCAAATTAATATATATCAAACACACTCTTAGCTAGGAAGCATCCTAATCCATAAGACAACTGTAAACATGCTCTACCACTACAAAAAGAAGAAAAATAAATTCAAATCTTATTTACTGTACTGTCCACAATTATGTACAAACAAGCCCGTAAAAAGATACAGAAATTCAGCTAGGCATTTTGTGTTATTCTGCCTTTTCATATTGAAAGGATGTTTGAGGATATTTAAAGAGAGTTGGACTGTTTTGTAATATGTTTCAATATTTGTACAGTAAATTACGAAAATTCTGTATTTATCAACTATGCATAATTTACTTAATTAGAACATCTCCAAATGATTATCTATTTATAAAGAGCATCTTATTCATAATATTCATGCCCATACACAATAATATATGTATAATACGACTGAATTATATTGTTCCTCTATTACTATTGTATTAAATAGTCATATAGGGTTAGATGCAGAAAGAATTCATCAGACTGTAAAACTTACAGATCAAGAATAATTCCATGGCTATATCGTATTGTGTGTACAAAATTGGGTTAGAAAATGAGTGTGACAAGATATAGACCAATGATTTCAAAAACAGTTTTTTATGGCCTTAATCTTGCCATACTCATTTTGTCAAACAATTTTGTGCACATAGCATTGCACATCGTATAATTCACTTCATATTTTACACCGTGAAACCCCAACGCTGCCTTATTATTTTTCTTTGGGACACGGGCTGGGTTTCATAAATACGTCCAACTTTATCATCATTGGACAATTACATGGAAATGAGTGAATATAACTTTGATTTCCTTTTTCATCAGCGAGTGTTGTATTTCACTATATGCTGACTTGGGAGGAATGTGGCCTTCTAACCCAGGCAAAGAAATAAAAGAACTTGAATCAGCTTATAAATGGACAATACTTATGATGTTGGAGCAGAACTTGATGGTGGAACTCGGAGGATTTGCTGTAATAAGCGTGCTGCAAGACGTTGAGTAATTCCACCAACCACACGCCCCCCAAGATTTCGTGCTTCAGGTTCTTGGAGTACCTGCTCATTGATGTTTCTCAAGTCAGCTTGTCTGACTACGGCAATTTGGTTATTTTAAAGGAAAGGCAGCTCATGTTGGCTTGAAAAGTACCTCCAGAATTTACACGTAATATCAACACATACCAAAAGTAGTTATTTTTTAGAATAATCATCAATCACATAATTAAAATTATTGAAATTCACGTTATGAAGAAGGTTATAGCAACATATTTGATGGATGAGGAACCCTTTCTAAGAAGGTGAACGCCTCTAACAGAATTATTTTGGTAAGTATTATGGATATAGTTGTTCTTTTTGTTTAAGGGAACAAGCAACTTTGGTTCTGGAAAGAGATTATCGTTCACGAGAGAGAGGGGGGGTGGGGCAAGACTTTTACCGTAAAACGTCAATTGAAGAAGGGAAAAGTGTAGTATATAATTAAAAAAGGCCAGCTATACAAGTGGAATCCTAAATCAAAAGGAGAGTGTATTCGAAGAATTTTCTAAATTAAAAAAAAAAAAAAGAGAGAGAGAGACAGAGAGAGACCACTTGTACAGGTTTTTAATTCTAAATTTCTATAAGTTTCCATTATTAAAGCATTTCAAGCCATAAATATACATTCCCGAAGTATAGAGCAATCCACACAAAAAATTAAATCAACCATTTCCGTTCAATTTTAAGAAATCATATCAATACTAATTTATAAGCCCAGCATTGGTAAGAAATCAGAAAAAGGCTAGTCCAAATGAAATATGAAATTAACAACTAAAAAGCACGTAATTAGCTTTTTACCTGTAAAATGGGCTGCAAAATACTGGGATCAAAGTTCTCTGAGGACCGAAGTAACCCCCATATCCTAAATACTTGTGCCCTAAGCTCCAACATGCTTTCTTGTTCAGCAGTGGTCATTGCAAAAAAACCTGTTGCATTGCCATTGAAAACAAGATTCCGCACAAGATCATTCATAGAGTTGTATGATTCAACTACAGA
>CAIGRL010295853.1:0-13909 GCA_903798325.1 Fraxinus xanthoxyloides
TTATTGATTACTGGAATATTTAATACCGCATATATAAATACATTAGATACTACATGGATACGTTCTTTTTCTGTTATTGGAGTTAAGCTATTGTTCCAATTGTGATAAATTTATGGGCTGTCTAATCTGATTGTAATGGGTTTAGTGAGGAGGATAGGAGATGGTTCATGGAGGCTATGCAATCTCAGAGTGTTGATGTTATTAGAAGAATGAAAGAGATAACTCTTGTTATGCAAACCCCAGAGCAGGTACTGGAGTCTCAGGGAGTAACTCCTCAAGATATTGAAGGTACTAATTACTGAAAGATATGTTCTTTTGTTTCTCTTTGCTGATTTATTGTTAACTAATGTAGTGAAGATTGAATGTTTACTGGTTTATGTATGCTTTTAGATATGTTGGATGAGCTACAAGAGCATGTGGAGTCCATTGACAATGCCAATGGTGAGTTTGTTAGTTATCTACTCTGTTTCTGGAGTATGTGGAACTATTTTACGGAAGACCATCCAGCACATTTGGATTTTTTTTCATAATTTCTTTCTAGAAACAATTTCTATTTAGATAGGGATGTAGATCAGCTAGCAAACTCCCTTTCTCTTCTCAAAGAGGTAAGCACAGGATTACATATGCATGTATGATGTCCCTTTCGATGGGAATTATATCTGCTTATATTTTGCCATGGCACATAGTTGGCTTAGGGATACTCTTCTTTAAGGGTTGGTTTTGAGATTCATTTTTGGCATAGAAATGGGAGTTTTATGGCTAATATATGCAGCTTATATCTGCTAAGATGGGAAAATATGATCATGAAGAGTTTATGTTATGGAGGATAGAATGGTTTGATTTGATTTCAAATAAGGTAGATAGAATATCAATGGTTTTCTTTTTCAGGCTTTGATGAACAGTACTAAAGATCCTGTGGATGGTTTGAGTCCATGGGTACTAGAGAAAAATTGTGGATATATTTGTAATGGTGAATAAGTTTAATCCTCCGTCTAGAAACAATCCTCCGTTTATAAACAAATTTATAAATTCAATGACAGTCAAACATTAATTTCAACGTATTATTCGTTATTATCTACTTATTTCGTAGAATCCACTATTATTTATCTTTATAAACCATTTACTAATTTGCCAAATGGAGGCTAAACAGATTTATATAATTTCAAGACTTAGCTAGTTTAGCTTGATTAATAAGCTGTTGTAATATTTAAGTAATTTTTGTTTAGCTTCTTGGAGAAGAACAGAGATGGAGGAGAAGATCCATCAAATTTTGTCATCTGATAAAAGTAGAGGAACAGTATATTTCTGTTATCTAAATAGAGACTTTTATGAAATCTTTTGAAATGGCTTGCCTATCAGCTAGTAATTTGACTTCTTTTCTTTCATATCTCGTGGAATAAGTTTAGATTAGTCTCTTGAGTTCGCTTTTCTCATTTTTGCTTGTAGATATTTTCTCCTCTCCCACCCATCGAGAGATATTGCTCTCTCCCATTTTTTGTTATTGTAGTTATTGTACTCGACCTTCATCTATTTGATTTCGACAGTTGCAGGTTGTTATGTTGTTTTTGTAGTCCTTTATAGCATTCAACTGATTTGGTTAAAATGCCTTAATCTCTTTGTTATTCTTTTTGCTCTCAGTGTGGCTGGTCATAAGACTTAGATTTTGTTAGAGGCAACCTAGGTATGTTTAGGTTTAGTTCCTTTAATTGTATATATTGGTAAGTTGACAAGGATTCAATTGATAAGATAGCAATCTCCTAGCTTTGATAATTGCTAGAGGATTTGGTATTTAACTGACCTGTATGATCTCTTTCTATTATTCTTATATTATAGTAACATGCATAGGTGACTGTAGTAAAGATGCACATTGTTTCTATCTTCTCTTCTCCTATTTACTATTTCTGATTCAACAGTGTTAAGTCTCAAATTTGATCTATAACAAGTTAACAGTGCCTCGAAAACTTGATTGTACCCTAAGAGCAGGAATGCCAATCCAATAATTTCATGTTCTCCATTTATACCAATATCTAGAAAACCGTTGGGTGTATAAACTCATGTTAAATCCAGGTTTTCTGCAACTGATTAATGTGGAAAAAACCTGCTTATCTGAGATAGCTTTTGTCCTCTTTATCAAGTCTAAAGGGAGACTGAAAAATCCTCGCTTTGTTCATTTCTTTAGACTCTGGTCACCTTGTTTCACTTGGACCAAAGTCTAGAATTTGTTCTGTTGAAGAATATAATCCAACCATTAAATGACCGTGCTCCGTGAAGTGTTGGTAAAGAAATTTTGCTGACGATAGACAAATTTGTATGAAGTTGCAATATTAGAGAGAATAAAATTTGGCTTCCTCAACTGGTCATTAAAGTTTTTCCCTTACCCCGTTGGTGCCATTTGCTTTGTCCAGATCTTCACTCCATTGGTGGCTTAGTTCCTCTCCTTGGCTATCTGAAGAACTCCCATGCTATCATCAGAGCGAAGGCTGCAGAAGTTGTAAGTACAATTGTCCAGAACAACCCGAAAAGTCAACAATTGGTCATGGAAGTTAATGGCCTAGAACCACTCTTATCAAATTTTACTTCAGATCCTGATGTTACAGTGCGCACCAAAGCACTTGGTGCAATCTCGTGTAAGTACCATTTGAGTTCTTTCATGTTCTGTTCAAGGCTTATTCCAGCATTTTCATTGCATGTGATCTGGCATGACAAATCCAGCTATTTATTTATTTTTTTGTCGATTACTTTCAGCTCTAATTCGGCATAACAGGCCTGGAATTGTTGCCTTTCGTCTTGCAAATGGTTATGCAGCTCTAAGAGATGCTTTAAGCTCTGAGAGTGAGAGATTTCAGAGGTATGTGTTGTCGTCCTTTAGTCGCTGACGAATTTTACGATTTTCTATCAAATTTTTTTTCCAGATGACTCCCCTTATCAGTATTGGGCTTCTCTCGTTCCCTGTGGAAAGGAGATTACCCGGATTTTGAATTTAATTGTATGTAAAATAAATATCCCACGAGGTTATTCACTACTTTCAGTTATTTTCAGCTTAGTTTAAAGTGAGACAGACTAAAGCAGTAAAATTAAATACGCCGTTCCTGTTTGTTTAAATCTGAAGCTAAAAGCTGCTTTCTTAGTGATTTCAAACACGCACTGAGGGTGTGATTCGTGATCATATGTTTGTACCAGCTTTTATGGCTACTATCAGTATGTTCGGTCTTTGTTATTGACATAGAACGGTAATTTTTTGCAGGAAAGCTCTTAACTTGATTCATTATTTACTTAACGAGAATCATTCAGATTGCGGTGTGGTAACTGAATTAGGATTTCCACGCATTTTGATGCACCTGGCATCGAGCGACGATGGAGAAGTACGTGAAGCTGCACTTCAAGGCCTTCTTGAGCTAGCTCGCTACAGGTTGGGCAACGCGGATGCTAGTCAACGTGAAGAAGACGACAAACTGAAGCAAATATTACAAGAACGGATTAAGGGGATCAGCGAGATGTCTGCTGAAGACCTAGGTGCTGCCCGAGAGGAGAGGCACCTTGTAGACGCCCTTTGGAGTACCTGCTATAATGAACCATCTTCTCTTCGAGAGAGGGGGCTTCTTGCTCTCCCAGGAGAAGATGCACCCCCGCCAGATGTAGCCAGTAAGCATTTTGAGCCTCCTCTTAGAGCTTGGGGTGCAAACCGGAATCCAGATGCAAAATCTAGTACCGAAAAGGAGAAAAAGGAGGCGCCACCATTATTACTTGGTCCAGGACCCTCATCTGGCAGTGCTTCCTAATGCATTTATGGATATGAAACAATGATAATGGTCTAGTTTCTGTTTGCTGTTATGTCACTCACACCTGGATAAAAATGGTTTTTGTATTACTTATGTAGGCTGTCTCTCGGCTTCCATATAGCTCTTTCCTGACTATGTGAAGGGGATATTTTGCCCTTTTTGGTTCATCATCAGTTCCTACAATTGTTGTGCTGCTTCTGCGCAATAAGTGGATGATTAGCTACGAAAGCATATTTACTGAACCATTGATGAATATATAGCTGTGTAATTTTATTCTCTCTTACCATTGACAACGCATATTAGTTTTTTTTTTTTTTGTTTTTTTGGATCGATAAATGTGAATTATATTGATCAAAATATCGTGTACAAGTACTCTGGGCATATTCGGATGAAACTACAAATGGAGATGTACAGACAAAACTAATTTATTGACCCAAAGCTAGCGACTTGTAATGGATTAAAGCATCGTAAAAATTACTTTGTATACATATGTTTTAATCCTGGTAAAAATGCTATCCGGTTGTGGCCGAAGATTTAAAAAAATCATCATATTGCATGCTGTCCATGGTAAATAGTGCAAGCCAGGGCTGTTTTCTTGGCTTTACTTTGCTAAGAGGTGCCTCGAGCTTCCTTCTTAATCCATTTCAAATCGCTAGAGATGGTAGACATAGCTCGTCGAATGCCCAGCCAATCTTTGATTTGCCTCCACACATTTGAACTCATAGTGCGCTAAAAGAAACAAGTGTTGCACAGATTCGGTTGAAGTGCCACTGAGCCCACAATGTCTATCAATATCCATATACTGCAATTTATCCTTGGTTAGTAGCTTAGACTTGGCTCCTAACCAAAGAATACATGAGTGTTTCGGTGTGATACATGAATTCCAAGCAGATGTCGCCCAAATTGTCTTCGTTCCTTTCGGCCTGAAGTAGTTAAATGCAAGTGAAATACATATGTTCCCTCCTCGTGTCCAATTTTCAATCCTCTGCATGGCCATATGAGTGGACTCCTCCCCGAGTAAGCAAATCTTTGGTACGAAGAGGTCTCTTGAATAATGGCGAGTCTTCTTTCTTGGGTAATCTGACCCAAACAGATGCATCTCTAATGTAGATGTGATCGATCCATCGAACCCATAATGTATCCTTTTTTTGCATGAACATTCCATAGGCCCCCTTCATCTTTTGGCAGGCAGGTGCCTTTCCATGCAACCATTGGCTTCTCTGATCCCCACAAGAAATTTCTACATAGCCATAAATTATGTCCGCGACAGCAGCTGGGATAGGAAAAATGGAAAGCTAAAATCATTCCATCCCTTGCAAAACGGCCCTGATCAGTTCAGTCCTCCTAGCATAAGATAAATAGGAAGATGTCCATGCACTGATGTAGGCAGCAATTTTGTCTAAGAAAGGGCTGAAGTAAATTAACCATCAATTTTCCTGCGGCAAGTAAAATATCCAAATAACGGAAAGGCATAACACCCGTGGGAATGTTCATTACCTCATGAATTTCCTCCAATTCTGGGCAAAGATACCAGCCTTGTATAGACTTGATTTGAATACGTTCTTGTTTAGCCCCGAAATGTCCCCAAACTTGGTATTCCATGAAAGCAAGACGGGTGATACGAATATGCCCACACTTAGGATGAAAATTGAAATCAGAATTCTTTGTTGCCTCCATCAATGATCTAGAGAAGTATTCCAAGCAAATCACAAGAAGGAATGGGGAGAGAGGATCACCTTGTGTGAGGCCCTTTCTACCTTCAATAAATCCATTAAGGTTGCCATTAATCGATAGTGAATACGATGGAGTTGTAACAAATTCCATCACCCATTCAATGAACATCACGGGAAACCCAAGTCCCTCGAGAACATACCCAAGGAATGCCCAATTCACAGTCATACGCCTTCCTTAAATCAATTTTGACAAGGCATCTTGGGGATACTTGATAAATGTATTTTGTACACTTATTTAAGCCATTAAATTAGAGTATTTGTTAGTGATTTGAATGAATTATAGCTTAATTTTGTGTTAATTATGTTTGTTAGGTTGAATTCAATGCAAATTAGTGAATTTGGAAGAAAGGAACGAAAAACGTGCGAAAACGAAGGAAATCCAAAGTTTGACGACCAAAGTGTAAACATCCAATAGTTAATTCGGAGCACAAAACAGTGAATGAAGATCATATAGGATCAATTGGATGCAATTGAATGTCAAATGAGTGAAATATAGTAGAAGTATTTTTACAAATCAATTTCCAGCCAAAGAAGTTTTGCTCTGGATTTTTATCCTCAACTCGAGGCTCATTTTTCGAAATAGAAAACGTTTGAATTGGAAAATTTGTATTTCTAAAATAATTTATCCCTCTAAATTAAATTTCCAACGCATTTTGAATCAGCTCATTCGGATATATGTGGAAAAAATTATGACCAAAATACAGAAAAATGCTCAGAGACGAACCTACGCACTCTTGGGGGCAATTCATGTCCCGCGCGCACATGCCTTTTTCGCAGAAGAATCTTTAGTTTTCTTTCGCGATTCAAATTCTTTTGAAAACCCAATTGGACACGATTTTGGCATATTTCTGGCTCTTATAAATAGAGAACAAGGGACACACATTGAAAAAAACCTCCCTGACCACTTCATACACCATAGTTTCATCAAATTCATCAAGAACAAGAGACTAATTACTATATTTTGAGAGATGAGATCAAGATCTAGCAAGGAATTGAAGGTCAATTACATCAAAGTTTGAAGAATTTAACCGTGGGGTTGAAGATCAACTTCTTTTAATTTATTTCATGATCCGGGTGATATTTTTCTATTATTCTTTTTGTAATTTATATATTAGCATGTTAGGCTAGATCTGTTTTTGTATTGGATGAAAATAAACTCTATTGTTTATTTATTTTTAGTTCAAGACTAGTAGTTTAGTTTATTTCTTGAGTTTCTTGACTAATTCTGCATATCCATTGCATTATTTAATTGGTTGACCACCAATTAGATAATTAGTTGTTTATTGTAGTGTTGGAAGACTCACTATAAGTTTAGAACGCGGCAAAATTAACATATGTGCAATAGATGTTAGGAATGACATTTATGACACGTGCAATCAAATAGATAATTTAAATTTTAATGCATTCTAATCATTCGATTCATACTAGGAATAGATTTGGGTAGTAACTAGAATATATTTAATTTGTTTTGGAAAAGAGAATTAATTACAATGAAATTATCGATTATCAAAAACCCATGAACGGAACTAGATTACAAATCAAGAATTGAAATAGATAGCAACAGACGGATTCGAGATCCAATGCAATCATCCAAAAATTGATAAAAGTCACATTTTTACTGCTTTCTTAGATTAATTAATATAAAATAAAATCAAACTCTCTATTTTGTTTACATAATTCAAATCTCATAAAAAATTAGTAAACTTGAATTTAATTTATTCCCTGTGGGACGATACTCTCAACTTATTAATTCTATTACTAGTCAACGATCACGTACCCTTGCGGGTTTTCACCAACAAATTTTTGGCGCCGCTGTCGAGGAATAATTTAATTTAAGTTTATTAGTTTTATAGTATTTGAATTTTTCTTTTAGATATTATTTAGACAATTTTTTTTTTTGTTTATTTATTGACAGTTTATGCAAGATTATAAAGAAGTCGAGCTCATACCATTGGATCCCCGAGATCGAAAGAACCTTCAAACAACGAAGAAAAGAATAGAGAGAAGAGACATGACAAAAAATCAAAATCAAGTTCAATTACCACCAGATGCGCCCGAGCAACCAGATCTAGTTCTTAAGGATTATTTGAATCCCATATCTGCTCATGTGCAACCGGCTATAATTTATCCACCTTTTGGGCAGACCAACTTCCACATTCGACCAGATGTCATCAACTTGTTTCAGAATCATCAGGACATCAGGTCCTTTGGAAAATCAACTGAAAATCCTCATGAACACATACAAGCATTCCTGATACATTGCAAAAGGAAAATGCACGAAAATGGCTAAACTCAATACTTCCCGAGAGTTCTGATCAATTACGAGATATGGATGTGTGTGAATTTCAATTATCAATCATATCTTTCATCCCACTATTAAGTCAATGTAAGTCGAAAACTCTTTTCGACTTATGAGTACACATTGATCAAGAATTTCGTTGACAACTTAACTGAATGAAATGCAGATTATGACATCTTACTATCTAAGAGTGATAAAGCATCTATTGATCATTCATAACTTTCATATGATTCTTGACAAACTCAGACGATGTCGTATTAGTGATCATTCGGAAAGCAACATCTAATATCACCAAAATATGACCGTCATCATATAAAGCACTATGATGACCTATGAATTCCACTACCAAACGTTAGAGGATAACCACTAAGACTCAGATAGCTACACATGTGGAATCTCCCAAACGGGTTTTCAATGTTTTGTTCTATAACATAACATTCACGTGTTCATTTAAGTGTCACTATACTTGTGAAATCAGCTACTTACTTCACAAGTAAGAAATGACACTCTATAATGGTCTATCCATAATAACGTTATCTGTATCTCATTATTTTTACGACAATGGATGATTTAAGATTCAGTCATGTGTAATTTGTATTTTACAATTATAACTTTTTGAAATTAACATTTCTAAGACTTAAATAAGCGAATTCATATTTAATTTATTAGAATATTAATTCAATTAAATAATAAAACTGCCATAAATAAAATGTATCGATTATATATTAAAAGTGTTTATATCCAAAACTGATTGAACTTATAACATAGAATTCTGCTTCGTGTACAGAAGCAGATGCCACAAAAAGCCAACAGAGAAGAGATATATATATATATATACAAGGTGGGCTCGACATTGTGAGTATTCTGGTGACTTTTTGGCTGGCATAACACTCACAATTACTTTGGAGAGATCAACGTGGAATTGTTAAGAATATTTATTGGACCGACCATTGATTAGTGGCACACTAATGTCACTAAATGACTGAAGTCGAAAAGTTGTAGACTCTCGGAAAAACTATGGTCGATTATGGAGTGGATTGAGCTATATTAATTTCCCAGGATAAAATTCTAGTCACGTTTCTCATCATCATTTGTCTAGTGTTTCTTTAATTCTTGATCACTTTTGAACTCATGAACTCACTACATGAAGGAGATTGTGTAAATTTTTATTGTATTCCGAATTGGTGAAGTTCATAGCTTCCTTAAAGGCTCGTTCAGTAGAAATTAAAATCCAATTAAAATTAAAAATATAGCCGTTATTGGGTCTCACTCGTCTAATAAAAGTCAACAATAACGACTAGTTTTTCAATTTTAATCCGATTTCAATCACAAGCGAACGGGGCCAAAGTCTAAAGCATCACTGACATCATCTCTTGTTCTCTAGTAGGAAGATGAAGCCTCCATTCGACATCATTTGCAACCGCTACTTTCAAATTGGACAATGGGTAGACTCTTTTTCCCCTAACACTTATCTCTATATCCAATCTCAATTATTCAAATCATTCTCAATTAATTGTTGTACTCGGATTTTTGTGCATTGTCTTTTTAAGACCAAGCCTAGGATCAACATGCTCCATCAAAGCCATAAAACCACATACCACATGCTGCTCAGGCACACCAACACCTTTTTCTTGACCTGGCTCCCATTGGCTTGGTTGACCGAGCTAACCTCTAATTTTCTGTACGCTAATTTTTAAGTCAATTCACCGATAACACTTTTTATTAAGTCTTTCACAGCATATCAATTTTGAGAGCCAAGCATGATTCCGTGGCTTATAAAATGATTCGATAACAATTTGCTTCTCTTGACCAAAAAAATTGAGGTCACAATGGATTGCCCCAAGGTTACGCTTAATGCATTTTCCATCCCTTGACTCCTTCAATGATACTATTGGTACATGAATCACAAGGGGATGGTGGAGTGTGTTTTGTCTAATGGCTGCTATTCCCTTTCAACTTGTCATGATTTTGCAAGAATTTCTTCGGTTAATAATTGATTCATTTTCTGGGTCGAGATGCAAGAAGTACACATGGAAAATTCTTTTTCGTTTTTCATTTTGACCGTGTTCAATATTGTCCATCAATACGTCAACAAAATTTAATTGCTCTTATTCTTAATCATGTTCAATGTTCTACCAAACATTTCATTGAGTGTTAAAGCATAGGCGCATATTAGCACTATCGCCAAGTCTTGGGGTGAAGAGATGCTATGGCTTTCAAGATTGCACTACTTGTGGCGTATTGTCTAGTTCTCCATGTAACGTCGGAAGATCTTGGGTTCAAATACAATGGATTCTGGCTGGCAAACATGAGCCTGGATGGCATTGCTGTTATCACCTCTGGTGGCCTCTTAAAGCTTACGAATATGGTAAAACAAGGACAGGGTCATGCCTTCTATCCTAGTCCCATAAACTTCAAGAACTCAAATGGCTCGGCCTGTTCTTTTTCCACTTCCTTCGTCTTTGCCATAGAGTCTAAATATCAGGATTTAAGTGCAGAAGGAATGACTTTCGTGATTGCATCAACAAGAGGCCTTCGAGGAGCTCTTCCAGCCGAGTTCCTTGGGCTCTTCATTAAAACAAATAATGGGAATTTCAGTAATCATTTTTTTGCAGTGGAGCTGGACACGATCAAGAATAATCAATTTGGTGATATCAATTTCAACCATGTTGGGATTGATATAAATGGTTTGGAGTCTAAGGCGTCAAAACCAGCAGGATATTATAATGGCAATAGCGTGTTTCGTGACTTGAATCTTTTTTGTGGCAAGCCAATGCAAGTTTGGGTCGAATATGATGGTCTAGCCAAGAAAATCAGTGTCACATTAGCTCCACTTAAGGCTAATAAACCAAATACTCCTCTTCTCTCCCTGTCATATGATCTTTCACCCATCTTAAAACAAACCATGTACGTTGGCTTTACATCAGCTACTGGTCCTATACCAACGACATCCCATTATGTTATGGGATGGAGCTTCAGGATGAACGGCATAGCTGAAGGGCTTGATATATCTCAACTTCCCAAGCTACCCAATGAGAAATCTAAATTTATGACAATTGGCTTGCCTACCATTTCATCGGTTATATTGGTGACAGCAATCTTGGCCATTATTTATTACACGAAAAGGATAAAGAAAAAGTATGCAGAAGAGCTAGAAGACTGGGAACTTGAATATGGACCTCACCGCTTCAAGTATAAAGATTTATACAAAGCCACCAAAGGATTTCGAGACAAGGAGCTGTTAGGGTCCGGAGGATTTGGTAGGGTGTACACAGGTTTATTGCCTACCACTAAAATTCAAGTTGCTGTCAAGAGAGTGTCTCATGAATCAAGACAAGGAATGAGGGAATTCGTGGCAGAAATTGCCAGCCTTGGTAGGCTACGCCACAGAAATTTGGTGCCACTTTTGGGTTATTGCAGACGTAAAGGTGAGTTGCTATTGGTATATGAATACATGCCAAATGGAAGTCTAGACAAGTTTCTCTATGACCAACCAAATATCTCCCTCAATTGGGACCAAAGATTTCGTGTCATCAAAGGTGTGGCATCTGGCCTTCTATACCTACACGAAGAATGGGACCAAGTAGTGGTTCATAGGGACGTTAAGGCTAGTAATGTATTGCTCGATGGTGAATTAAATGGAAGATTAGGGGACTTTGGCCTTGCAAGACTATGATCATGGAAGTGACCCTCGAACTACTCATGTTCTCGGAACTCTAGGGTACCTTGACCCAGAGCATACAAGAAGTGGCAAGGCCACAACAAGCACTGATGTATATGCCTTTGGCGCCTTTCTACTTGAGGTTGGCTGTGGTAGAAGGCCGACAGAGCCACAAGCACCAACAGAAGACATGGTTTTGGTGGACTGGGTGTTTTCCCACTGGACTAGAGGTGTAATTTTACAGGCCATTGATCCAAAATTGGGTTATGATTATGTGAAAGATGATGTGGAACTGGTTTTAAAACTTGGGTTACTATGCTCTCACGCTGAGTCTGTTGCTAGGCCAAATATGCGGCAGATACTGCTCTACTTAGAAGGCACTGCAGCGCTGCCGGATGTATCCTCTCTTCGCATTTCTGCAGCTGGCCTAACATTTGTACATGCTGAAGGCTTTGATAATTTTAATAATTCAGAGGGCAACTGTTCCTCTGTTGCGGAGTCCTTACTATCTGGAGGGCGATAACTATGAAGTTACGGTATAAATGCAACATCATAAAGAAGGTTAATGACGTCGAGGTTACTATTGATGCTTTCTTTTTTTTACTTTCCTTTTTCTTATTAATCATATGACAGTTATATGTTTTGGACTGTGAATGTCTATAATATTTTCATATTTTGGTTACCTGAACAAGAATTGGAATGTCTGCGCTATGGATTGTAGACACGTATCAGCAAGAACATAGAAAAAAGAGTGTGTTAAACTATATCCCAAACAGATTAAGTTGTTGATAGCGAAAAGCCAACACAAACTTTTACTATACTAAACCAACTCTTGGACAAGGTGCATGTTTTTTATAAAAAAAGAAAAAAAAAAGGAGGAATTTTTTTTATTGCTTTAGAAGTTAAAAACCAACTTACTACATAATATATAAATTAGAAAACACTGTGTTAAGATTTGGGGTACCATCTTAAAATGTCAACCTTATTAAGTGGAGTAGCACAAATCCTTATAAATTGGTTTATGTTTTCATCTTTATTCAATGTGAGATTCTATCCCTTAACATGCCCCCGCAAGATGGTGGCTCGTTTGATCAGATCAATCTTGAAATCCGTGTTTTCAATTTTTTTTGAGTCTTAATCGGATCGAATTGTTCGTTGGAGCTTAATGAGCTCTGATACCACGTTAAGAATTAGGGTTCCATCTTAAAAGGTCAACCTTATTAAGAGGAGTAGTTCAAATCCTTATAAATTTGTCTATGTTTTTATTTTTATTCGATGTTGGATTCTTTCCCTTAACACTCTGCTTCAATTTTCCACAAGAAATCAAAGAAAAAATACGGTTAACCAAGCGCTTGGGGAAAATAATTTGTTTGAACAGCCATGTTCAAGTAGCACCCCTCTAATTTTCCAGTTGTCTTTACCTTTCACTGTCGCGAGTCTATCCAACTAATTAGTGCTAAGTCCAAACAGATATGTTATACACAATTTATGGTCATATTTAAGTATTCATCCCAATCTTCTTTTCAAAGTCCCCAACTTTTTTTTTTTTAGACCAGAAGCAATTAGCATAAAGATAGTACAAAAAATATTTTTGGTATGATGCATTTTGTGGTTTGAAGTGTTGCTATAGTGAAAAGTGTTATATCTTGTGAGACAATTTGCATCAACCGTCAGCACCTGTGTGGAGTAAATTCATTTAATGACAAAGAGTTGAACTTTTGTCTTGATCTATTACTTCCATATTTATGTTTTTGCTGTGACCATTCCAATTATAAGTTTATATCCAATATACTGCTGTTTAACTTATATAAATTAGAATATAATTTGCAACCTGAAATATCCCAACAATAATTTAAATTGATTATGTGAGAATTCGAATTACATGTCCCCCAATTTCACAGAAAACATCAACTGGATTTTTTCATAGAGGAAGATTGATAAGTATAGTTTGTGTGTAGTTTCTACGCTTATTCGAATCATGATATTTTATTGTCTTTTGAATAAAATTGCACACAATTTATTTTATATTGTATTTTATAGGTAAAACTTTATGTTTAATGAAAAATTGGAGGAAAAAAAATGCAAAATAGGGAAAAAAATGGCGAAATTCAAATATGAAATCGTTTCTAAGCAATTGGAAAGGAAGGATGACTAAATTGAATGAAATTTATAATTTTGGGATCAAATCCCACAAGTTAGAATTTGAGAAGGACATTGGTCGCACAATTGATGAACTCAAGGGCTAACTTGCAATATTTGAGAAAGATGAAACCCTGGAGAGACATTACATTAAATGGGCCTCAACTTCGAATTTCAATGGGAACAGAACTCAAGTGGCCTTGGACCCCTTTTGGACTAGTGGCTGACTTTGAAGAAAAAAAGATACCAATTGGACATAAGGGAAAATTTCACCACTCAGGCTTTATCTATCCCAAAA
>CAIGRL010295921.1:0-13498 GCA_903798325.1 Fraxinus xanthoxyloides
CCTATTAGCCCATTAGTAAGAATTGTGTATAACATATACTAATAACTTTATTTTATTGGCTTCTCTAGAGGAGGGCTGCACTGTTTCGGTTACTCGATTGGGCCCAATTAGGTGATGGATTCTCGATATGAATTAATTGTGATTGCTCTATAGGTAACGTAATTAATTTTGATTTGAAAAATCATCAATACAGGGGTTGTACACTTAAATAAAAAAAATCAAGAGGACTTCTTATAGAATATCCTGATGATATTATTGATGACCAAAATTCAAATGATACTAAATTTTAATATTGCATGAGATGCTATAATATATTAAATTTAGTAGGAAGGTCTCAGCCTAATCGTAAATCACTTTATCTTCTCTTATATAGAGATATGTTTAAGATTTTGAGGTTTTAGATTATCATCATATTAAAGTAGTATTGGGTCCACTTGTGCATTTTTCGTGCATCATATATGAAAAGTATTTATAACTTGCAAGCTCAATTTAATACTATTATATTATTTCAGAAAAATGTCGAACCATACACTATCATCCATCCTAAGCAAAAACCAACTAGTAAGAGATAATTACATTGATTGGAAAAGTAACTTAATGATTGTTCTCACTACTGAGAAGCATAAGTTTGTGCTTACTGAACCCTGTCCCAACAAACCGACCGAGGAATCTACGACTGAACAAAAGGCTGCATATGAAAAGAGGGTTCAATCTGATGAGATGGCTCGTTGCTACATTACGGCTTCCATGTCGAATGTGTTGCAACAGAAACAACAGAACATGGACACTACAACCCAAATTATGGATAGTCTTTAGGAAATGTTTGGCCACCAAGGTCATCAGGCTCGGCAGGCTGCCATTAAGTTTATTATGAACATGCGCATGAAACCAGGGACGTCCGTGAGAGATCATATGCTTTCATTGATCGCTCAATTCAACGTGACTGAGGTTTTAGGGGCTGAAATCAAATCGGAGACGCAGATTGACATGGCTTTAGAGACTCTCCCAGAGATGTTCTCACAGTTCAAGATTAGTTATAACATTAACAAGCTTAATATGTCCCTGACCGAGCTGATGAAAGAGCTCCAAAATGCAGAGATTATTCTAAAAACTAAGCATGGTGAAGCCTATGTATTTTCTTCTGATCGACCATCCTCTTCCAATCCGAAAGGCAAGTGAGGTAATAAGAAGAAGAAGTTAAACAAGAAGAGCATACAGCCACAAGCCAAGAAAGTAAAGACAGATAAAAAACCAAAGGGAAATGCTTTCATTGTGGACAGAAGGGTCACTGAAAGAGAAACTGTCCGGAATAGCTAGCTCGCAAGAAGCCAAGTAATGGAGTGTTATCTTACATTGAGTCCTATTTAGTGGTTGATTACAGATACCTGAATAGTGGATTCTGGAGCCAATAATCATATTTGCAATTATTTGCAGGGGTTCCAGGTAACCAATGAGCTCAGTGAAGGGGAGTTTATTCTTAGAGGCTGCAGTGGAGAACTAGTGTCTGCTAGAGCTGTAGGATCTATTTTTCTTATTTTTTAGCACAATAAACATTTGCATTTAAAAAATTGTTATTTTGTTCTAGACATTAAATGGAATTTAATTTTCGTGGCTTGTTTATTTTAGTATGGATATTCAGTTGATTTTGCGCGGTTTGCACTACATATTAAACTGAATAAATCTCTTATTTGTCATGGACAATTAGTTAACAATTTATATAATTTAAATTGTGATGTTGGCTCTATACATAATGTAAATGCTTCACTTTTTGTGGCACCTTAGACTTGGTCATATTAACCTTAATAGAATCCAAAGACTGGTAAAAGATGGTCCTTTAAGTAAATTAAAGGTAGAATCTCTTCCGGTATGCGAATCTTGTTTAGAAGGCATGCCCAAGCTAGAGGTGGGTATGAGTACTTCATCACCTTCACTGATGATTACTCTAGATACGACTATGTATATTTAATGGCTTCTAAGTTCAGGACTGAAGTAGAAAAGCAATTAAGTAAGACCATTAAAACACTCCGATCAAATCGGGTGGAGAGTATCTATCCCATGACTTTAGAACATACTTAGTAGAAAATGGGATTCTATCCCAACTGAGTGCACCAGATACACCCCAACAAAATGGTGTCTCAGAAAGGAGAAATAGGACGTTGTTGAACATGGTCAAATCTATGCTAGGCTTCTTAACTCTCACCACATTCTTTTGGGGATATGCTCTACAAACTGCAATATACCTATTAAATATGGTTCCATCTAAGTCTGTTCCTAAAACGCCCCGGAATTGTGGAATGGGCGTAAACATAATCTAAGACATATTCGGATATGGGGATGTCCAGCACACATGCTAAAGGGGAAGANGTGGAGAGTATCTATCCCATGACTTTAGAACATACTTAGTAGAAAATGGGATTCTATCCCAACTGAGTGCACCAGATACACCCCAACAAAATGGTGTCTCAGAAAGGAGAAATAGGACGTTGTTGAACATGGTCAAATCTATGCTAGGCTTCTTAACTCTCACCACATTCTTTTGGGGATATGCTCTACAAACTGCAATATACCTATTAAATATGGTTCCATCTAAGTCTGTTCCTAAAACGCCCCGGAATTGTGGAATGGGCGTAAACATAATCTAAGACATATTCGGATATGGGGATGTCCAGCACACATGCTAAAGGGGAAGACAAATAAGATAGAATCAGGATCAGAAATATGTATATTTGTAGGGTATCCTAAAGGAACAAGAGGATAGTACTTCTATAGTCCTCATGATAAGAAGGTATTTGTAAGTAAAAATGCAACCTTCTTAGAGGACAAATACATAGAAGAACGTGAATCCAAGAGCAAGATTCTTTTGGATGAGATGAGAGGAAACATTCCAAGCTCATCTAATCCAGAGATCCGCATTGAACCTACTGGAGAAGAATTCATGCCTACATCACCGATAGTCTATGGGCACAACAAGAGACAAGAGAAGATCAGACCTCCAATACCCGTTGAAATGCCGGGATACGAAGTAATAAGTGGTGAAGTTCCTACTGTTTCATCACCACATAATGATGACGTAGGAGAAGAAGCCATAGGACAGTTACAAATTCCAATCAACCAAGAACCTCCATGCTTCGATGTAGTGGGAGGATCACTCGGTTACCATCCAGATACTTACTCTATGGAGAGTCTTTCGAGGTAGTCTCCACTGGGCAAGAAGAGGATCCCATTTCGTTCAAAGAAGTTATGGAAGATACAGACACTGACCAATGGAAGAGTGCTATGGATTCAGAAATGAAATCCATGTACACTAACTCAGTCTGAGATCTTATAGATACTCCAAATGGGATATAACCCATCAAGTGCAAATGGGTCTACAAGAGGAAAAAGGGAGTAGATGGAAAGGTGGACACCTTTAAAGCTAGACTGATTGCTAAAGGATTTACCCAACGGGAAGGCATTGATTATGAAGAAACCTTCTCGCATGTAGCCATGCTTAAGTCTATAAGAATTCTCTTATTCATTGTAGCTCATTTTGATTATGAGGTGTGGCAAATGGATGTCAAGACTGCATTCCTTAATGGAAATCTGGATGAAAGCATATATATGATGCAACCAGAAGGTTTTATCTAAAAAGGTCAAGAGCATAAAGTATGCAAATTGAAGAAGCCAATTTATGAACTAAAGCAGGCGTCTAGGTTTTGGAACATCAGATTTGATCAAACAATTAAAACTTGTGGTTTTGATCAGAACTTTGATGAGCCTTGTGTCTATAAGCATATTAAAGACAACAAGGTCATTTTTGTCATATTGTATCTTGATGACATTTTACTCATTGGGAATGATATTGGAGCATTGACATCAGTCAAAAACTGGTTGGCACAAAGTTTGAAATGAAGAACTTGGGAGATGCAAATTATGTTCTAGGCATCCAAATCCTTCGGTATAGGAAGAACAAGAAGATTGCTCTTTCCCAAACTTCATACATAGACAAAATACTTGTCAGATTTTCTATGCAAAATTTCAAGAAAGGTCAAATGCCTTTTAGACATGGAATTCAATTGTCACGGGAGCATTGCCCTAAAACTCCTGGTGAAATGGAATACATGAAACAGGTTCCTTATGCCTCAGCTGTAGGAAGTCTCATGTATTTATGTACACGACCTGATATTTGCTATGCTATTGGAATAGACAGTAGATATCAGTCAAACCCAGGACCTGAGCACTAGAACACTGTTAAGTATATACTCAAGTACCTTCGCAGAACTAGAGATTATATGTTAGTTTATTCAACTCCAGATTTGGTTCCTATGGGTTATACTGATTCTTATTTTCAAGCTAATAGGGACTCTCGCAAGTCTACATTAGGATCAGTGTTCACATTGGGTGGTTGTGCCATTATATGGAGGAGTATCAAGCAATCTTGCATTGCTGACTCCACTATGGAGGTAGAGTATGTCGCAGCTTGTAAAGCGGCCAAGGAAGCTATATGGCTAAGGAAGTTTTTGCTACACCTTGAGGTGGTTCCTTCAGCATTGCGTCCCATTATTTTGACTGTAATATCAGCGGAGCGGTGGCAAATGCAAAAGAACCAAGAAGCCATCAACGTGGAAAACACATTGAACGAAAAATATCACCAAGTTAGGGAAATCGTTCAATGAGGAGACATGACAGCGTGCAAAATAGCATCTGCAGAAAATCTTGCTGATCCCATTAAATCATGTATTCCCAACAATGGTGCCAAAACCTTGTTCGTGTGAAATTCACAAGCATACGGGATCGTTGTACAAGTAATAATATTTGTGAGTTAAGATTATCGTTCCCACGAGGAATAAGGTCTAATTTGTAGTTTAATAACTACTATTAAATTGGAACTGTGGTAATATCAAAATAGATTGTTTATATGTTTTTTATACTAATCCTAAACTAACAAAGCAAATAAAGTATTTATCTAATACGTGAATGTTTGTATTGGAATTTTAAATCCTCCTATTGCTATTTAATTCAATTCTTAATTCTTAATCTAGCAAATTCATGCATTCGAGACAATCGATAATCCATTGTTATTCAATATTCTTTTGCAAGATATATTAAACATATGTTTAACACGACCCAATCATATTCTTAGTCCGAATTCATATGAAAAACATTCATTGATTCACAGGATTTATCATACATGATTGCACATGCCATAAATATTATTCCAAATACCTATTGTCTATGTGTTGATTTTATCGCGTTCTAAACTTATTATGAGTATTCACGCACTATAAAAAGTAACTTACTATATAATTGGTGATCAAGCAATCAAATAGTTCAATGAGAATATAAGACCAATCAAGAAAAATCAAGAAATACTAAATTAATTGTCTTTAATTAAAATAAACAAACAATAGGATTCATCATTCATCCAATACAATGAAACATTGCCTAGCATATTAATATGAAAATTGCACAGAAAACAAAAGGAAGTCATCACCAGAATCGTGGAAAATTGAAGAAAATCTGGAAAGTGACTCTTCAAGCCTTCAAAATCAGATCAAAGATGGTGAATTCCTCCTCCTCCACGTACTTTTCTCTCTTTGTTCTCAAAATACGGCTCTCCCTTTACAAAACCCTAAAAAAATTTCTTTTATATCAACTCTAAAACTCCTAAAACAAGATAAGGAAACAAACCATTTTTTCTCGTTCTAGCTTGAGGCTCATGCATAGTAGAAACTAGGGTGTGTGCCTTAGCCATTTGTCAAGCGGGCATTTATGGGGTGAGGTGCGCACCTATCCTGCAGGCGAGGGCGTGCGCCTCGTTTGATTTTTGGCAGCTGAATAACTCTCAGTATTTTTGTCATAACTTTCTCTCATGATATTTGATTCAGTTGATTCAAAGTGAATTGGAAAGCTAACTCAAAGAGATACTATTGGTATAGAAATATAAAATTTCCAATTCGAAATACTTCTATGCCAAAATTGGGTCTTAATGTGAGCTTGAAAATATGAAGCATAACTTTTTCGACTGGACGTTGATATGTGATAATACTTGGACTATATTTCATACCTTTGGCTTCTTTCCTCATCTAATTGATGTCTAACAATCTCAAATCTTCATCGCGAGGTTCAACATCACTTTTGAATATTTGCATTTCAGTCCTCAAACTTTGCATTTGATACAATGGAGCCATTTTTCGCTATTTTTACATTCTTTTCTCCAGTTCTTTATCAAACATTGAGCTTTACCTATGAAATGAAATAGAACACAAATTAGGTAGTATTTTACCCAAAAAAAATAGTAAAATATCATCATTTAGGACCTCGAATAAGTGTAGAAACTATACTTATCAATTTCAAATTGAGTAAGATGACTTCTCCTTCTAAAAAGTAAGATAAAGAAAGAATGATAGAAATTTTGTACTCCTCTATGATTGGGAATTTGAAGTATGCTATGTTTTGTACATAGTTAGACATTGCTTATACAATTGGGATAGTCAGTAGGTTTTAAGCTAATCCTGGTAAAGATCATTAGGAGATAATGAAATGGATCTTTAAATACTTGAGAGGTACTTCAAAGATGTGCTTGACTTTTGGAGGATCGAAACCAATTTTGGAATGCTTTACAAATGTGGATATGGGTGGTGATCTTAATGGTACAAAATCAACTTCAAGATGCTTGGTTACTTTTGCAGAAAAAGATGTTTCGTGGCAATCAAAACTACAAAAGTGTGTTGCCTTATCTACAACTGAAGCTGAGTATGGTGCAGCAACTGAAGTAGTGAAAGAAATGCTTTGGATAAAATGGTTTCTCTAATATGTAGGATTAAAGCAAGATGAGTATGTAGTTAATTGCGATAGTCAGAGCACATTAGACTTGAGGAAGAAAGCTACTTATCATTCTCAAATGAAACATATTGATGTGAGACATCATTGGCTACGACAAGTAGTGACATAACAATTGATATTATTTAGAGAAGATTCATACCAAGAAGAATGCAGCTCATATAATGACAAAGGTTGTGACCGAAGAAAAGCTTGAGCTTTAAGCCAGACTAGTCAGCATGGACTCTAACTAATCTGTTAAAGGATAATTTCCTTCTTCAACATGCTAGAGGGAAAGATTGTTATATGGTATTGGTCTAGTACATAAGGAAAAAAATTCCCAAATCCACTTTAATGTGATTGTAGGTCACATATGGTATATATTCCTTCTTCTAACTGTGTCTATGACAGGGAGATGAAAATAGAGGCTGCACATATTAAAAAAAGAAAACAAAGGCTGCACATTAGGAAAAACAAGGGCTGATTTTGTCTTGCACAAGAGGAAATGCAAAGAATCAAGGCTACTTTTTGGATAGAAAGAAATGGAATAAATTGTTTTCTTTTTCTTTCAATATTATTTAGGTGTGGATTCACATATGTATTTTCTATACACAATACAGATTGAGGACTTCTCTAAGTGGTGTATTTTGGGTATTCTAGAGGTGTAGTATTCAAAGTGGGTATTACATGTTTAATGAAATTGGTGGTTAGCAGTGAGATTATTTGTTGCCTTACAATTATTATTGTATTCCCAATTTATTGAGAACTCAAGTTTTGGGCACAAATTTGAATGTTGTAATCTCGATTTATTATGGTGGATTTGATCAAGTTGCCCTATGGTTTTTTTCCCTCTACACTAAAGGGTTTTCCACATAAAGATTTTCAGCGTTGTGTTATCTTGTTTTCTTTGATAATTTACTTGCATATTTAATCACTCTTGTTAGTTGCTTGGATTGTTGAATTTATTCTTACAAGAAGGAATAATAGCCCAACACCAAGGATCAGTTCATTTGACCGTCCAAACCTGCAGGGCCATTTACATATTTGAGAGACTTATAATTCTAAACAGTAAACCTAAAAAATAAATTTAAAAGATTTAATGTCCAAAATTTTTTTATTGCTTATTTTTTCTTTTTACTGATTTTCTCTTTCTTATATTTATCTTGTAGGTATGGCTGGGATAAACTCTAATAATAAAATGTATCTTGATAGACATAAAATCATCGAGTTTAAAAGTCACGGCAAATGTTATCTGTGTTTTAAAGATACTGATGTGAAATATCGTGGCCATTTCGACACATGAGGTGAGCTTAAACTTAGCATTCACAAAGCTATGACATCTTTTACTGATCCTTCTGAGCTTTTGTTGGAATTGCATATGTCTATTGTGAGTGAAGGTTACGAGAATTTGGATGCTAGAAGTCTAGTTGTTCTAACAACCATCTTTCCCTTTTTTGTCTTCCGTCTCATCATTCCCAAAGAATGGAGTTCATCCTAAGGATAGTAGCCTCTGAAAGGATTGATAATAAGGAAATACAATGGGGAAGTGCAGTCGTCAGTCATGGAGAGATTTCTTATCTTCCAAAGTTTTAGGAGTCGTCTGTTTGGATATTAGAAATCCTGCTCAAGAAGAACATTCACGAGTTAGCTTCTATAGTCAGCTATACTACAAAAGATTATCTTCGTCCTAACTCCATTTACATAGCTCTTTGTGAGGTTTGGTATCCAAATACTAACACTTATGTGACCGTAAGTGGTAAAATTGGCATTCTTTTTAGGATATCCATGACATTAGTAGACTTTCATTCGGGGGTGAATATTATGAAGAAGTAGTCACAAGCCTTTCAGAGTTAACTAATGATCTCTATAATTCTTTTTTACATCTTTTTAATGTTTTCTCATTAATTAAGAACGAGAAAAACATCTGACTATGTTACTCATGCTGCTTAGGTTGAATTCTGGTTTCGACAAAATGGTTGTGTTAAAAATTGTCGACAAAACAACGAGTATACAAATGCCATGAATTAAAACCCGTTCAGAAGGTGTAGGCAAAGGGCATCAACGGAAATAAAGAGGCATGTGAATGTAGATAAGCCAAAAGATATTTTTCATAGAGATCGAGGCCATTGTAGTGATTTGTCAATATCTTTGTCTATGGAAGAAGACGAAGAGTTAGAAATAACAGCTTATCTCTATCTGTGGCTTTGTCGTTTCATTCTCCCCTTCGGGAAGGAATATATGAGAGTTGGGACTTTTAAAGCATTTTCTAAGTTGGCTACCAGATTCACTTATAGCCTAATTCTCCCTATATTAACAAGTATTTATGAGGGACTCCCACGTCTATCTAACTACTTACTAGGTCGGGATCTTGGCAAAATTTCACATTCATTTCAAGGATACCTCCTTTTTTCTTGGGCTGGAACTTATTTTGTTCGCGATATTTTTGTTCACTTAGATAAGAATTATTATTGTCCTATTGTCCAAAGATATCCAGGCACTTTAAATGCTCTACAATCTTGGGAGATTAATGACATTGATTGTCAGGACCTTATCCGTGGGAAAATGGATGTTGAGGACTTTTGTTTGAATCCACTTTCCCCACCGTCTCATTCTGGAGTATGAGTGGATGATGTACCGAGGTTTACAGATACTTTAGAATATATGATGAGTATTCGATTTGAATTCTTCTTATCGTTGAGGATCTTCTACATTCATTCTTGAAGCATATAATCTTCACATGTTTGCGGAACAACATGGCTTTACGTAGAAAGTTCATGGTTCACCAAGAAAGTTTGATATTAATCCTAGTGTAGCCAACATGTATCTTGTTTGGTTATCTTTGACTTGGACAATAAGTGGATCTAATTTCATATTTCAGAGTATACGAAGGATACACATCAAGAAATTGATGTAGAGTACCAAGGCTGGTGGAATAATAAAGTACCGCCAAGCCTGACTAAGGTTCAAGTGCATGTTTTATCTTCTGGTAAAAGTAGTGTCTTTGTTCTTGATTTGGCTTCGAAGCAAGCAAATAGGGCTACAGCCAAAGGATCAACCCCTCCAAATATCATTCCTAAAGAGACTTCTCAAAAGAGGGAACCAAAACTTAGAAATAAAAGAGTTATTAAGAAAATTAAAATCATACTTCCCTCAACAAAGTTTGCTTCCCCGTCTGAGACTTGCTGATAAGATACTTTGAGGAGTTTTGATTCCAAACCACATTTGTTCTTGAGATCAAGCATCCAACGCCTCTAGAAAAACTCTAACTCTAAAAGATGAAAGTCTTGGAAATCAGGTATGAATTTTTTTTAATTTAATATACTACTTGTATTTGATCTCATGTAACAAACTTCAATTTCAGGCTCCTTTTTCCCAAATATATAAAATGAAACGATTGGTAAAACCAATGCCGCTTGAAGCTATTCCAAGTCCTACAAAAGGTGACCTTGAAGCTTCTAACGTTAACTCCAATCTCCCAAATACACAATCGGATGGCAGATTTTTAGGCACATCGTCTGGAACACTAAATGTGGGATATGTTCTTTGTTTTCCTTTATTTTTTTCTTTTATTTGTAGGTTTTCCTAGCATTCTGAAGGATTGGATTTCTCCATAAATCTAAACTTTTTGTAAGATGAGATTGGCGAGAATAATGGGAGAATCGATGCACTATAAGGAATAGATGGTACTCATGATTTTCACGACGGAGGTACTTCGACGCTTAACGTAGATGATTTTCATAATGAAAATAAAGTGAATTCTGAGATTGTGAGAGCTAGCATTTTCAAGATCAATCAAGAAGTCTTAGTTTTTCCACCTTCATTGGCTTTAGTTAACATTCCTCCTTCAAAAACAAACAATCATGAGGTTGCACCAATTTGTTCTTTCATGTCCAGTCCTCCACCTAGGATAAACAAGAGACCCCATCTTTAAAGGCTACTCTGCAAGAAGCCATGACTAATTCTCTTCAGAAGTCTTTTAGGGACGTTTTGTAGCATAGATTTTTCAATATCCGATCTTGGTGGAATGAGAATAATTTAATTTTTCAAAATGTCATTACTAGCTTATTTCGCATAGATACAATACCTTTAAGGAAACGTATGGACACAGTTTTTGAAAGAAGTTAACTTTTATTTATCTGAAAGAAAGTAACACTTGGAATGTCCAACTGCTAAAAAAAGGCTAAGCAGTTGAAACTTTTGAATATTCAGTTGGAAATGGGGGATTCCACATGTTCCTCGTTGAAAGATAAAATTAATCAGCTAATTTATGAGTTGGACAGACTTTGTGATGAGCTCCAAACCTACCAAGAATAGAAGAGTATGCTTGGAACTACATGTGATTTTGATATAATTGAGATTTTTTGATTTTCTTTAGGACCATATTTTATGAACTTTGATTTGCTATAAGTTTTTTTATGAACTTTTCTTCTTCGTGTTTCTTGTATATTTTTTATTGCGAAAAGTAATAAACAAATTGAATGAATTTATTGGTGGTGATTGAACTTGAATTTATAATTTATTCAAGCTCCCTACGAGCCTAAAAGGGATCAAGTCGAATGCAGTTCATAACAATAACACAAATTTTTATTTATTTATTTGTATCATTCACAGTTTATCCTCTTGCGAGTTAGGAGTACTGCATTTTATTACAATGAAAAATTTACAAAAATAAAGAATTTCAATCTTAAAAACGCTTCAGGAATTTTTCATTGATAAGTTCGATGTTGCATTCTATCTTTGTCAGCGATCTTGTATACTCAAGTAGTGAATGCATGAGTAACAAGGAATCGACCACCCATTTAAGCTGGAATTCACCCCTATTTTTCTTGTGATTATGATTGGCCTATGCACGAAAAGTACAGGATCTCTAACTTAAGACGACTTTGGTCGCACCTTTTCTTAAAGGACTTCACCATCTAGGCTTAATAGCCTTCTAGGTGCGTTTGCATATCTAATATTTCCTCATCCAAAGCTTCTAGCTCTTCTAATCATAGACGGGCATTTTGTTATGTTGTTAAACCTTCTTGGATGGAAATTCGAAGTGACATGATTCTCCTGAGTTGGAGCTACGAGTACTAGCGGACGCGCAAATATTGCTTAATTCTTTCAAAAGCATTTGGACAAAGATCATCCTACTAAAATGATTTATTTTTCTTTACCAATTTGTTAAATGGATGACAATGTTCGACAAGCTTGGCGATAAATCTTGGAATGTATGCAAGTTTTCCTTGAAAACTTTTCAACTCATGTACATTTCTTGGCTCTAGAGGCATCAATTTTTGATTGATCTATTTCAATGCCTCAATGTCTAGAAATGAAACCAAGAAATTTCCTAGAGGTGACATCAAATGCAAACTTTAGCGGATTCATCTTTAGTTGATGTCATCGAAGTCTTTTAAAATAGCTCGTAATTCTTGTAGGTAATCTTCATATTTCTTTATTTTAACAAAAGATCATCCACGTAGCATTCCACATTCTTCTGCATCATGACATCAAAGATCTTTTATATCACCCGCTAATAAGTTACCTCTACACTTTTTAATCCAAAAGGCATAATTTTGTAATTATATATGTCCTTAGGGTACGGAATGACGCAATATCCTTATATTTTAAATTTATCCGTATTTGGTTGTATCCTGAAGAACCATCCATAACAGATAATCTTTTGAACATACTTGGTTCAAATCTCAAAAGTCAAGTTGTCTATTCTTTTTCCTGAGAGAACAATGTTCGCTATCCACATTGGGCACTTGATTTCACGTCTGAATTCTGTTTCAAAAAGTCTGCTGACTTCTACTTCAATTTAAGGAATCAGTTCTGCTCAAAATTTTCTTTGAGGTTGATTAATGTCTTACCACAAGGTGATGTACTACAACCTTAGGATCTAACCCCGACAGTTTCTTGTAAGACCATGCAAATATTTCTTTGTATTTCTGAAGTAAATGGATATACTTGATTCCTCTTTTAGATTGAGGAGAGCACTTAAAATACGGGTCTCATGTCTTGTTCAGTTCCCATGTTCAATTGTTTCAAGTCATCAATAGTAGCTTGTTTCCATTCTTCAAATGTAGGTGGAGCTGGTTTGGGTTCAACTATTGTAACAGAGTTTTTAGACTCAGATTCTTAGTTGGAATTCTCTTCAAAAGTGATGTAATTGGCAGATACTTCTTCTTTATCTTCATCATTATTTAGGGATCGGTAAACTTTTTGATTTTTTTTGTCTTCTTCTTGATTATTGAGGCTTTGAACTTGGATTAGCAGTTTTAATTCCAAGTCGAGAGAATGTAAATTGTCTTTGAGATAACTTCTGACGAGCTTGTATATTCTTATCAATTTGAGTAGATGAAAAGGATCCTTACTTAACCTTTGGAAGATAAAATCTTTTCCTTTATGTCCACTGCTCTGAAAGAATCTCCTTTTAACATTTTAAATTTTTTTACTTCGACATTTTCGTTTTCAATTAGATTGAATACTGAAGGTCCATGTTCTTCTGATTCCTCTTCTGTAACTTTGTATATTTGATTCATGATTGGGTTTAAGGAGACTTTCTCGACTTTAATATTTTTCGGTGGATTTAGATCATATCCCAAACCATACCTAGGTCTTCACATAAGAGATCCATCAGAATCAGAAGGGATACTTCACCTGAAAGGACAACATCAAGATCAGACAGTTTGTGAGGCTCCTTTCCCAAATC